>VUQG01038369.1:79639-91236 GCA_015106755.1 Etia nguti
AAAAAACAAACTAAACAAAAAAAAAAAAAAAACAAAAAAAAAATTAAAAAGAAAAAAAAAAAAAAAAAAAAAGGTTTCACCTCCAAGAAGAGTTTTCATGAAGTTCAAGAGCTCACAGAATAAAGGCAGGCTGGCTTTTCCCCACAGAGTTTTGAATTTCTAGATTCAACACACTGACGACTACCTTTAAACAGAATACTGAGCAAACACGCTCCACCAAACTACAAGCGATATTGAAATGCTCCCAGCCTTTGCCTTTGGAAAGAGCACCGAGAGGGAGGAGACGATCCAGGAAATGTCATGGTGCCTTTTTTCCTTCAACAACAGACTGAAAAATGTAGAATACTGGCTCGAGTAGAGCTTAGTAAGAGGCATATCGTGTGTCAAGTGCATGCTGGATCCAACACATATTTAAAGTATTGGGGAGGACAATAATACCAACAACAATGCCTGTAACTACTGCTCTGTTTGGTTAGAGGAGACCTGAAAAAACATGCTTCTTGCTGGGAGTAAATTCAACTTTTACTTTATTCAAAGAATGCAACAGTAGTGCACCCACATAGACAATCTTTTACTCCTTGGCATTTGTTAAGACTTTTAGATATAAGGATGTCTAGAATGCCTCAAAAAGGGGGGGAGGGCAGCATGATGACTCAATTGAGATAGAGATGGGCAGAGTGGGGGAAGCCACTGGCACATGAACACGCCCCTGCTCAAATGCACTCAAGCAACACCGCATCAGTGACAGGTCCTCTGAGGGAGAAATCGACTCTCTCGTGTGGTGAAGAGAGAGAAACACCCAACTGAGCAGACAGCAGGAAGAGAGGAAGAAAGCAGCCAAGCGCACACCGATGAGGGACGCTCTTCTGCAGGATTTCATAAACCCATCTGCAAATTGTATAAATTTGCCCACAAGGACAATTGCTTGCAAATGTAAAGTCGTATCAGGGTAACACTGGGGTAATACCTGGGGATGGGTGCGACCAGTTGTCTGGATGTTTAAACATTGCTGTCCTTGCTAATGGATCCCAGAAATACTAGTCTATTAATAAAATAAGAACAATATGTTTAACAACCAACAGCAACTGGACACCATCCGGGGATAAGGCTCTCTCTCTCAGACCCACTCTGCCTCCTGAGCTACAACCACCTCATCCAGCCATCAAATTTTCTAATCCAAGTTCCAAATCCTAAACTATTAATTATAAAAGAGGAAATAAAAGGAAAGCAGCAACCGAGAAACTGGCGTCACAGGCAGTTCGGTATTGTTGCCTGGGAGAAAAAAATAAAATCACTGAAATTATTAGTAATGTTACTCGTCTTGACTAATTCAATTAAATTTTTTGGTTGTGCCAATGAGCTGTCATTATCATTTATGGCAGCTAAAACGGTGATATAAAAAAATAATTAATTGTAATTGTAGTATTCCCTACAGGGATCGCTGTTCTTTAAGATGATGATGATCAGCTCTGCTGGGCTGACTGAAAGCCTCTGGGGTTTGGGCAGCAGCAAGTGGAAAAGCTGTAGCACTGATCCTCTTAGCAACCATTATATCATCCAGCGGGCCGACTAATATAATCCCCTAAATCAGATATTAAGAAAAAACTTGGACACAAGTTAGTCTCAGTACTTTGAATGGCAAGAGCCAGTCAGTGTCTCTTTAGGTCAGTAGTGACACTAATGATACAGAGTGTGTCATTTGGTGCCGATCAATAGCCAATTTCTATATCTACACTCTAAAGTATTACACTGTTCATTTCTGAGGCTCTCTCCTTAAGCACATTACTCGTGAAATAAAATAAAGCACAGTAGATTAAAGCGCCAAGTTTAGGTTTATTTATTATACAAAGAGCTGTGGAGGAGATTCACCCCTTTTAAACACAGAGTGCTCAAAGTTTTAAAAGTAATGTCTGCAACCATCCTCCACCACCCCCTTCACCTCGTGACCGTGAAAGGTCCTTCATTACTCAGATGTTTGGGCTGTTTTAAGATTTTAATTTACCTGCTGAATATTTAAATTTTGTCCAAAGAGATAATCTGAAAGCTTCGGTACACATCTGCATTCGCTCTGTTCCCTCTGTCAGCAGGGAAATCATATAAACACCACCACCATGCCACTTTCATTAGCAGCCTCATCTCAACAGAAGCAAAACCGCCATGTTTGACAGATGAGGTGATGCTTCAGAGCGTGAGCTGTTCCTTTCTTCTCCACTTTCTTCTATCCATCATTTTCAAAGAAGCTTTTTTTTTTAATGCTTTTTTGCAAACTGTAACCGGCCTTACTATTATTTAAGGCTCACCAGGGGTTTCTATCTTAAGACAAATCCTCTCAGCTTCTGGTCATCATATTACTCCATCCTGGAGCATTCTTGACTGTAATTAATTCACCATTAATTCTGGCTAATCAAATCACTTTGATTTATCTGCTTCTTTACACATACTGACATCCATTCAAACCCATCTAAGTCTAACTGGAAACACATCTAAGAAAAAAAAAAAAGCAGGCCTTTTGTGCATAAAACAACATGCAGGAAACATTTAGTCACCCAGTGTCCAGTTACTTTTAAATACTTGAATACTGGTTCTCTAAAAAGGACTATACCTCATACGGGTATTTTAATACTGACAAAAAAACTCAAATTAAATCTGAGAAATGATATTTCACTGTAGAACTTATTTCTAAGTACAATGGGCTATGTACATGTATTATATGGATGACAAATCTGTTCATATCTTCTCAACAAAAACAAACAAAGTTAAAAGTTGCAGATTTTCTAGGAGAATATACAGAGGATAGCTTCTGGGTGCTCTTACGTTCTTGAAAACAAAAAAACACAACAAAACAAACAAAAAAAAACACACTCCCTCCATCTCCTGCTGTGCTAGATTCTTCCTTCAACCCTTAAGGTTGAATTAGTTACAATTTCTTGACCGCAACACTTTCTTGTTGAGAAATCTGGGACAGATGGTCAGCGAGAGAATGCTGTTCCCAGAGGCTGCTCTTACCGGAGTCATTCACATCTCTTAGTACACACATCCTTAAGCCAAAGAGTACATCAATGGATACACCTGACAGGAAAACGCCAACAGTGTGTGGAAAAGGAACAGTCCTGCCACACCAGAGCAGAGATGATCCTCTGAGTTTGGAGTTAAAATCATATTATTATGGTGGAGCACAAATAAAACCCCCAAAACAAAGACACGTATAACTCTATTTCATTTCTAGTGTGTTTTATACTTTAATCTTGTACTGTGAACTATAGGTCAAATGTTAAAGAATACTACACAGAGAAAGATATTTCAACATCAATTCTCACCCCATTCTCATTGTGCTTGTCTCCAGTATTTCCACTTCTGCGACTCATTTGCTCCTGAGACTGCTGACTCCCTGCAAATAAAAGGGGGGGGGGGAAGAAGCAGTCACTATTAAAAAAAAAAACACAAGACAGAAATGCAGTGTACTAGTGCGACACTCAGGAGTGCAAAGATGAGCGTACTGCAACGCAAGTGAAGATTCAGAGACAGCCACCATTGTCTGAAATGGTCTAAAATTTCACTGGTATGATTGCACATGACAGGGGGCTTTAAGAACTGGGACAAGCACCTACCTCATACTTTTAATAAGTGTTTAAAAATTCACAGCAGAGGACAGAAAACTGCCCTCTTTTCTGTAATTAAAAAAAAAAAAAAAAGAAACAAGAAAGAATGACCTCAGCTTTTATTTGATCGTTTATAGCCGATGTAAACATGATCAGGAAGACGACCAGTTAACTTGTATTTAAAACATTACAGACTCACGCTGATAATACTTAAGAGTGGATGTTACACATAGCTGTTTATGTGGCTCTGCTCTATCCAGATAGATTTGCAAAAAAATTAATGTAATTCATGTGCGTGGGATAGCTGGCAAACCAGTTATTCCACTGATACTATAAAGCTTTTAAGAACATAACATGACTTAACCTATTTTAAGAAAGGCTAAACTAATATTTACAAAGCTCCAAAAAAGGAGAAAACAAAAACAGAGAGAAATCTGGGCTTTTTTGATGTGTAAAGTCTGCAAATGAATAGACTAGACATGGCAGAAGAAAACAGAAAGAGAAACACCAAGTGACACCAGTCTTCATTACAAGGAAGGCAGAACAGATGCCAAGAATTTCCCGACAGCTATCGACTCCACCCTCTACTGTTCAGGCTTTTGCGTGAAAAAACAAGCACACAGAGCAGAGAAAGCAGCAGACAGCACACACCTTGATCGCTGCTCTCAGTTGGTGAATCTTCGTGCCGAAGGAAGAATTTGACTTCTTGCTTCCGAGGTCCCCATTTCTGCATGTGTTCATACATCATGTGCTCAAAGGGGATTGCTCGCTCTGAAAAGTTAAGGAAAGGTTGACCAGGTTCAGTCATTTATACTGGGTACACTTATTTTCAGCTAGCCTGGTTCTTAAATGAACAAAAAACACTTAATTCTTAAGCTCAGTGATTAACTTCTGTATACAGTCAGTTGGCACTTCATTAGTTACACTCTGCTAGTACTGGGTTGGACCCTCTTTTGTCTTCAGAGCTGCCTTAAATGTTCATGGCTCAGATTTAACAAGGTGCAGGAAACATGCCTCACAGATTTTGCTCCATATTGACATGTATGCAACACACAGTTCCTGCAGATTTGTCAGCTGCACGTCCATCATGTAAATCTCCCATTCAAGCCCAGGCCAGTGGGGATCTATTGGATTAACATTGAGACCTTGTTTATAACAAGTGTTTACTTATGTTATTGTTGCCTCCCTATCAGCTCTAAGCAGTCTGGCCATTCTGCTTTGACCTCAGGCATTAACAAGCCACTTCATCCAGACAACTGCTGCTCACTGGATATTTTACTGTTTCCCACTTTCCCAATACTAAGTATTACTTTACACACTAACACACTCTTAAATTCAGAAAAGAAAATGCATTTTTTCCAAGTTATGTCTTTAAGCACAGATTTTAACTAACTAACTATCTATACATACATACACATATATCTCTCTCTCACTTTTTTAAAAAACCTTTCTAGTCTCTCCCACTTCAAAGATTTTCTTTCTCCCAGACTCCCCATTTTTAGTTGGGTTTCTTTACCACACAAGGCATCAAACTGCTTGTCTCTGAGCATGATGCCACCTGCCATACATTTGCAGGGATTATGTGTGTGAATAATTCACTTTATGCTAATTCTGTTTACATCTTGGCCATACAGACAATCTCAGAATTAAAATGATGATACCCTGAGGAAGAGTCCACTGATAGAGATGAATATTTATAGCACAATGTGTATGCAGAACTGAAAAAGATTGAGACAGACACAAAAGTAGAGACAGAGACCGAGAGGTTTTAGGAGAGTTTGGGGGCAGCCAGTTGCATTGTCAGGCCTCACATGACTGCATAACGTGGGGTCAATAAAGCATTTTACTGGAATGCTGTTTTCAACTGAGCAGTAGGCCTTTAAAAACCGCTGATAACACTGGGTGTGTCAGCACAGCGATGGTGATGGGACCGAGTGGAATCTGTTGTGACAGTGGCGTGAAGTACACTGGCACATAACCCTTTTCTCATATTAAAATTTGCTATGTGAACAATTTTATTCCATTCAGGTAAGCACATGTACGGCCCTATTCAGCACCTCGTGCTGAATAGGGCGAGGTGCTGGGGAAAAAAAAGTGCTTGTTTTTACATTAATAAAGAAAGCTAAAGGCTACTGTTTGAGAAAATGAAATTCTTGTGCATGCAAATGAAGTGTCTGGCTCAGCAATAATGGGGTTTCAGATTACTTCACCTTCAGGCATTTACAAGAGACACCCGCTGTTCTTTCTCTTTAACGTGGCAGCGAACTGGATGCTGCTTCCCATAAGAAAGGCAGTGCTCCCTGCTCTGAATTTTAAACACTTCAGCAGGTCCGTGAGAAGGCTTCAAACGGGTCTTACCGTTGCCTCTCCACACCTCGGCCAGATGGCACCCGCTCTCGCCAGGCTCTTTACAAAACTCGACGACATCGCGGCACGTTGTTTCAGGGGTGATGGGCACCTCAGTCACGGCCTGCTCCCCGTCGCTGAGGTACACCGTCAATATCATCTGAAAGAAGAAGGAAGACGGTGAGGGGAAAACTGAATACAAGTGCACAACAGTGGAATATGAATGACATAGATTACAATAAAAACAATGGTGTGTTTAAGGATGAATCTTTACCCTCTCTATTGCTACAAAGCTTGCTTTGCTGACACTACATTTCCCCGTTGACCAGCCCAGACTGTGAGTTTGAGCTAGCATTGGACTCGTGTCTGTGCCTGCCAAATTTCTGTTTACTATGATTAGTGTCTGACATAGCACTGAACACATAAAGTATGAGCTGAAAGGTAAAACATATCAATACGTGCCTTCACATGTCTGTGTCGGCACTCAGCTTCCACCAAGTTTTGAACAACCAGCAGTTAAATCACATCGACTTGACGGGTGCATGATCTAAATGATAGTCCAAACTCTTAACTGAGGACTGGTTAAAACAAACTCTAAATCTGATAAGACTGGATGAGAAACAAAACATAGCCGATTTATCATCTTTACGCTTATAATGAGCTATGAGGAAACTTCAAGCTGCTTCAAGTTCTCCCGCATTAATCAGACATCAGAATGTCTGCAATGTGCGTGTCACCTTTTGACTAAGCTATTAAGAATGAAACTGAGTAGCTCAGCAGTTGAGTATTCAAGTAGTCATTTAAGTTTCACACTTACAACATAAACAGTATCAAACAAACAAACCTGAATCATAACCCAGTCACAGGTATATGATCACCCCATTTAGACTTTCTTGTAATTTAAAGATTTAGTTATTTTTCCCGCATGTAAATCGACAGACAACCCATTTATTCAGGAAAAAAAAGCTATGGTCACAGTCACACAAATACTCAGTGCTACCCCTCAAGGATAAGGGCATGGAAGACAGCCAATACATAAATAACTAAATAAATAAATCCCAAAATCCAGATAGTTTAAGATGTTAAATCATATCATAGACGATTCGGTCACTGCAAAGTACTGAATCATTTAAATACATTTGTAGGGCATGTTAATCTATGAATTTAGGTTGCTAACTATGAGCAACATTTTTTTTTTCCTTCCATAAATTCACAAAATGTTTCTGGGCAAGCAAATTTTTGGATCCTATAATAACATTATTCAATATCTATGTAGAATAAAACTAACAGCAGTATAAGAGGCGCAATTTATTTTCACCTACAAAAACATTCATCTACCTTGTTTAAACCAACAGACTTGTTTGTTGCCCTGCGGGAGGTGACAAATGTCTGCACTGATTATGGCAATCTCCTCGATATTCATCGCTATTGCACATCACCACAATATGTTTTTTTTTCTTCCCCCTCCTGAAGCGGCAGGCAGATTTCCATTGTTTCCTGTGGGATAAAGCACTCTCGAGTGTTGAGGAGTGACTTCCTGTTTCATGTGACAGGCCTCACTCGGCCCTCACTTTCTGTGGCATGTAACAGAAAAACGGCACTGAGAGGAGTTTAGCGAACAAAAACAGCCCAAAGAAAAACTTCTGTAACAAAGAATGTTTTGCAGGGATGCTCAAAATGACGTAAACATGTGTTTGAAAGGATCACTTGGTGCATGTTAGACTCAATTTCAGCTCTTTCTCAGTAAACAAAGAAGAAAAGCGTTTGCTTCCAAGCTGTCCCACTTTGGCAGTTTTTATACATGTTTTGCTGCTTTAAAAAACACCAAAACAGGGACAGCGTAAGCCTAGAAACTTTTGAAGTACGATGAAGAAAAAACAAAAAAAGAAAAACCTACACTATGGCTTAGTTGTTACTCCTAGAGTTTCCAAAAGTAGAATGGGAGGCAGAGTCTTCAGTTATCAGACTCATCTACTGTGGAACCACCTCCCACTTTATTTATTTTTTTAACAGATCTTTTTAATCTTTCAGTCTTGATTTTTAAAAAAACAACTAAAAGGATTATGGCTGGGGTTGGCTCAGGTTGCACTAAACCACATTTTAATTATATTGCTAGAGGTCTAGGTTGACGGGGGACCTCCCATAATGCACTGAGGACCTCTATTCGCCTCTCTTTCATTTCCGACACATTTTTTGCCACTCGCTCTGTCTTTTCTTTCACCCCTGCAAGTTAAGCTTTTACATTCCCATCCTTATTCTGCAGCCATCACTTCTTGTCAGTTATGGGGCCATCTAACATGTTCATTTTTTATGCTCTGACTGATGTTATATAAACGCTGTTATCCTACTGCTGACTTCTAGACAAAAAGCCTTTTCATTTACGTGCAATATGGTTCACAATGTCAATTTAAAGCCCCCAGTGTCAAAAAGAGGTAGAGAAAGAAAAAAAAAACCTCCAGAAACACTAAAATGAAACAACTAATACATCACTGGAAAAGTGAAGAGATCATAAATTTTTCAACACTGATTTTGCTGACTGGCTTTGACTTTGCTGAAATACAAATAATGTATAAGATAAAATGTTCCATGTACATACTTTGCATACACATGGCTTCAGGGTGCATTTTCAGTGTCGCAATAATTGCCAGCAAGCACTATTGTCATATATAATCTAGCTTTAGTCACCGAACCTACCTACAGATAATTACTCCAGGAGTTTCTCCAAGACAAAGTGACTCATCCTTTGTAATGATGCAACTGCATGATTCATTGACATTTTCTGCAGCAGCCAAAATTAAATGATATGATCTCTTGTCCTAGGGATCCTCCATGAGTTCACTCAGCGACTATGAGAATTAACAACCAGCATTTTCAGACAAGGATGGTAAAAACATTGAACTAATGCTGAGAAACACAGAAATCCCTTTGTGGCTCTGCACTGTTTCTTACAGTGTTAATATGAGCTAATGGATGACCTTTTTGGGACTGCAACAGCGTTACTGGGGGAAAGAAATTAAATCTGAAAAATCTGAATGAAACCTCAAATGGGTAAGTGGTTAAGATGGATAGATGACAGAAAGAAAGAAAATCTTTTCTAAAAGTGTGGCGGGGGGTGCTACAAGCTGCATAATGACATGCAACACAATACAGTAAAAACAAAAAAATATTGAGGCTACTAGGCTGCTAGAGAGAACAACAGCTTGAATATAGAGAAGACTAAGGCATTCTTATTTGTATTTCTGTTATAGAACAGCTCTAATATCCCTTACAGATGAAACTAAAAGGAGAAAAATACTATAAAATCAATCAAAATCTGCAGTTTTTCTTTTTTTAAATGACGACAACACAGGCCTGCATTCTGAATATCCTTGGCAGCATACCAAAACAAGCCTTCAATAATTAAAAACACATAATTAACCAATCAGACAAGATAAGGTGAAAATTTAAACTAATCACAGCACCTGCAGACTAAATTACACAGGCAGAAATCTAGAAACTACTAGATACATGCAGATTAAAAAACAAAACAAAAAAACAAAACAGAAACTCTGATCCAGCTGAGTGATCACTGGGGATACGAACCACCTTCACTAAGTTGCGTCTGCCCATACTCTTGGCTCTCTTGCCCGCCCTCCGTTTCCTCTTGATCTCCCTCTTTGGTGGCCGGTGATGTTCCTTTGCCCAGATGGGGTTCTCCTTGGAAAGGCTAACGAGGCCACGTAACACTATAGTCACAAATCTCTTCATCGTGGCACTGCCGCTTTTGCGGGCACGAGGCTTAGATGTTATGCCATCCCGAGCAGACCTCTAAACCCGACAGTGATGCGTGCATTAGAAAAGTGCTGCAGAGGAGACTTGAGAGGAAAAAAAACACAAGCTGCATGTGCAGTTCGAGCAGCGAGGGGGGGGGAGAGAGCGAGAGCTAGCGTGAAACAAACAGCGAGAGAAAGAAGGAGAGAGCAAGGGAACAAGAGAGTGTCACAGGGTGGTGGGTATGGATGGAGGAGGGTGATGGGAAGTAATTTTACTGGAAAAGTGTCCCTGGGATGTGCCTGTGGCTGCAGCACCAACAACTCCCTGTTAATGAGAATAGTTTGGTCACAGCTGTGACTGGCAGGCAGGTCAACACCATCATGCAGAGCCAAGAAAGAGATTATGCTTATACTTGGTTGTGTATGACTCAAAGGAGTCAATGCATTATGCTACAGTGGGCACCATCTGGAGATCATTTAACTTCTGAGAGGGAAAGACATCATTTAGTGCCCTGATCTCCAGCACACGTCAACCATTTCCTCACACAAATCCAGTTACTTATTTATACTTAAAGGTAGGCCCTGAGTGGAGGGGAAAAAAAGTTTAAGCACATTACTGTTTTTTGTCCATAAACTTGAACTTAAAACCATCCTTAAATGTCATTAATGTAAGACACTGGAATACAATACTGCTTGCATACTCCAGTTGTAACCAAAAACACGAGTAACTGTAACCCAGCAGAAGCCCAAATGTGTGGTAAACAACACACTATGATAAGTATTGGTCATGAGTCTGTATGGTAATCTGGTCAGACACAAACACACAGCTTAATCACAGCTAAACCCAAGGAGGCTGTCAAATTGTCTCTGACATTCTGGACTAATAGTCCATCTCATGCTGCCCAAACTTGCCAAAAACTGCTCATCAACCGTACGGAGGAAAGACGAGACAAATGATGTGAAACAAACTGAAACATCTGAGTAACCATGATCCCTGCAAACTACAAAATTATCAAGATATTAAAAAAAAAAAACATAAGGAGCATCCTTTAGCTGGGCCTCAGCACTCACAAGATGTTTTCATGTTGGTTTATCAAATGTTATCTGGCTTTGCTTTTACAGACTTATGCAGATGGCTCTTACATGTCTAATACTTATGAAGCGCAAACGCCTTCATTGTTTCATTTTATTAGAAACTGTGATAATGCATACTAACATTATTATTTTCCTTTACTAATCAGAGTCAGATGAAAAGTGTATTTTTTTAAATGAATAAAATAGATCTATCAGTCCCAAACGGAGGAAACATGTTAAATAAATCAAATTTGATATAGTCATACCCAATAAACTTGATATTTTTACTTTTTAATGATAATTGTTTTATTATTTCAAACAAATACCTACAAAAATGTGAATGCAGCAATAACATGCATTGTTTACTTTTTCCTGTAAGTCAGGCTCTGCCCGGTTCCACCGCCTGAGATTAATGCCACTTGACAATCTACTCAGCTCAAAAGTTCCCCTTAACAACAGAGCATTAGTCGACGCAGCCACACAGACCTAGATCTGCTAGCGTCTCATTGGCTGCTGGATTCACGCGAGAACCAAGCGGCTCGCTGCCTCTCTGCTCGACTGGCTCTCTGACTCTGATAGCCTGTTGGTGCCACAGGGTACAGCTGTCCACCGAGGCAATGGTAGTAACTGAGAACTGAGAACAAATATGGACTTGCTTATCTTATAGGTGGTACTTCTGGAAATGTACGAGCATCTCTGGAATGGTGATCTAGAACTATACAAATTTACAGCCAACTTCAAACCAATAGTCATTTGGAAAGACATAACACCAAGAGTGAATCACCTCCTTTTTCCTTTTTTTTTTTTTTTTTTAAATATCACTCTA
>VUQG01038369.1:91256-114305 GCA_015106755.1 Etia nguti
AACCCCCTCCTTTTTTCTTTTTTTTTTTTTTTTTTAAATGACGACATCTCACTGAACCGACTGTAAATTTATCCCTTGCATGAGTTCTTGTTCCCCTCCTGATTCCCACAGTTGCTGCCTTCTCAGCACTAAAGATAACAAAAGAGGTCCCAACAATGCGCTACTCCAATAGGGTTGCCAATCAGGTATTCTTTTCCTTGCAACACAGAGCGTCTTGAACAATAACACCAAGGTAAAAAACAAAAACAAACACACACAAAAAAAACAATAGAATGAAAATATTTCTTGGCTTAACACACCTACTATACCCACAGCTTTAAATACATCATTGTGTAAGAGCATTTTTTGTAACACAAATGAATTACAGTACGATTATCACAGAGATAGTACATCATAGTAATCTAACCTGCCCTATTGAGACGCACAGCCTTATAAATCTACCTGTTAAACTTGATAAGATGGGTCACATTCTGATAGAAAATTCAAAACTGATCACATCGTGTTTATAATTTAAGATGCTTTATAAGGTTTGCGTCACTCTTTTATCCTCACGAAAAAACTGCTGTGAAATCATAAAAGCCATAGTAGATAATTAAAAAAAGAAAATACTTTTATGACTAGGAGCTGATCTCACCTTTAGATTATCTAAGCAGCAGTGGGAAAAGCAAACAAACTCATATCAGTCAGTTAGAACTTGAAACTTGTGTGTGGTATGGGCGGTCAGAGAATCATACTTCTGTTTTTATAATTTCATATTTAGGAAAAGCCTCACTCTTACATCTTCATGAAGTGCCCTAAATGCTAGATGATAAGCTAGATGTGCACTTACCGGCATCATATTGGCAGCTCTGCGGGATCACAATCAGCGGTCATCGGCAAGCTGACTTTTGACTTCCTCGCTTATCTTCTATGGCACCACCGGAGAGTCAGCAAAGATCCACCTTGCTAGTTATGGGCTCCGATTAACTCCAATGTTACAACCAAATGGGCCTCAGTCCTCTCTATAGACCAAAAAAAAACAAAAAAAAACCAAAAACAGCGAATTACTTTAAGTACTACAAAGCCAATCACTCTAAGACATCTGACTCATACTACAAAAATAATATGTAATGTCACCAGCCGCAGGCATCAACTTAAATGGCCCAGGCGTGGCTCTGTGCAGCGGCTGCTGCTACAAACAAGCTAGCTCGCAAAGCAACGCCGAGGCAAACGACAAGGCAATTACTTGATATTACTACGCAGTGCCTGCAGATATACTCACCAGTGTCAGAGACGAGTCATTGTTTCAGCGAAAAAATCTCAGCTCTGCTACAGTGAAAGGCACGCCGCTAACCCAACCAGCTGTCAGCCAGCCAGCTAGCGTTATCTCCCCCGGTAAGGTGGTAGCTGTGTTAGCTGGAATCAGAGATGGCTAGAGGACGGTATGCAAGTCGATGTCTCCGCTCTCGTCGGCCCTTTGGCTTGCATTGGCCGAACATCGGCACGAGCTGTCGACAGAGTGTGCTTTTTTTTTTTTTTTTCAAACGAACGAAAATAAAGGTTTAGTTAGCTTTTTTTCTACGAAGGCAGCGAATCATCACAAGCAGGTTAGCAGTGCTAGTTCACGAAAATACACATAGCTGGAATCCAGTTGTTGACGGTAGGAGGGGCGGGGCTACATGGCAGCGGCGAGAGTGTCACGGCAACGTAGAAAGTCAGGAATCTGACGTCACCACCAGCCATGTCAACTGCTAGCATACAGTGCTATGAAAAAGTATTTGCGTCCTTTCCGATTTCTTACTTTTCTGCATATTTTCCACACTTACGTGTTTCAGATCATTACATATGTTTTTTTAAAAATTAGACAAACATAACCCGAGTAAATACAAAATGCAGTTTTTAAATGTTGATTTCATTTATTAAGGGAAAAAGATCTATCTAAACTTATATGGTTCTATGTGAAAACTAGTCCCCCCTTGTTAAATCAGGAATTAACTGTGATTAACCACATGCTTTGGAACACTGAGTTCAGTTTCCCTAACCCAGTTACCGCCAAATCACTGAACCTGTTTAAGTGAACCTGACAAAGGGAAACAGGCTAAAAGATCTCAAAAAGAAACACATCATGCCACAATCTAAAGAAAATAAAGAATGAAAAACAAAGTCATTGACATCATCAGCCTGGAACTGGGTACAAAACAATTTATACATCTTTGGGAACCAGATTAAAAGCATAAAAAGAACATCATACCAACAGACAAACATGGTGGTGGTAGTGTGATGGTTTTTGCTGCTTTGGGATCTGGACAACTTGTCGTAATTGATGGAACCGTGAATTGTGCTCTCTAGCAGAAAATTCTGAAGGAGAATGTCTGGCCTTATGACTTCTTCAGTCTCACATGACTGCAGGTTTCCCCAACCTTATAAACAGAACATTTGCATAATGGCTGAAATCCCACAAATACTGAAGAAGTCACTTGGATGAGTGACAAAACGTTACTCCCACTGAAAATGCAATGTCCAGATGAACAGAATAAATTTTGAGGGATTTTCTTACCTGGATGACTGAGCATGCATCAAAACATGTAACAAATACACACAAAAAAAAAGAAAAGAAAAGAAAGAAAGACATGAGGAAGGGATTTTTTTTTCACAGCACTGTACCAGTATATTTAAAGACCCCACTCAGCAGCTCAACTTGGCCTGTTAGACTTAATATAAGGATCCTGATTTACGATGTTACAGCACTCTCAAGTTAATGTTGATAAGCCCATTGCAGATCCATTGCTGGACAGACAGAACCAGACTGCCATTTTACAAATGAAATTCTGTTGACCCTTATGATAACTTTAGTGAAGCCTTTTCCTTTCTTTTGAGGTTGTATGTCACTCAAGGAACAAAGAGAAAATATTAAATTGTTTTGTAGACTTTCTATTTAAAGCACCTTAAAATGTGTGTTGTCGGCCAAAACCTATGCAAAACAGGGTTCAATTGACCAGATTACGTTGCAAAGAAGTAACTAGATGGCTTTGTTGGAACCATTTTAATCTAATTAATAATGTAGTGCTGATAGTGTAATTACAATAATGTTCTTTCAAAAATACCTAAAACCACGGAAGAGGATTAGGGCCACTGGAAAAATAAAAGTGAGGATGTCTTTTTTAATCGCAGAATTCTGAAATTAAAGTCATTGAAGTCAGATTTCTGACTTTTTCAGAATTCTGCATCCATTAAACTAATTTTTTAACACATCACATACTAACTATCCTGCATTATAAGCTATTATATTATGTCAGCTCACTCATGCAGGATTCTAACACACCAGGAAGTTGTGTTGTTATAGGTTTTTAGGGTTTTTTTGTAAGTCACATAAAAACAAAAGCCTTTGGTCTGAGAAATGATGTCACTTGGTATGAATGATGCATGAGAGTGTCTTCCTGACTTTGACATGAGTTGCTGATGACAGATGTTGTAGTTTTGGGCACTTTCTTTATTGTTATAGTAAATTTATTATGGCATGAAGACCTTAAATAGAGTTTCTTTTTTTACTTTCCTGTATTTCTCAGTAGAGACACATTAAACACATACACAATTCCATATATAACATTTTAATGGTAATATGAATACAGTACAGTTAGATCTATAACAGGGCTGTAGACTAACTTTTTGCCATGGTTGCACTGGTGTGCCTAACTTTTTTTCTTAGGTGCACCCAAATATTTCAACCGCATCGCTTAACACCACAACTTCACATGTTCACTATTTTTTTAAATTGCTGTCCATACAGACAATATTGATTTGTAAATGATTAACTAACAATCTTGCCAACACAAAGTTCTTTATTTGGAGAACATTTCTACAAGAAAGATAAGTTACTGTATTTTTTGGACCATAAGGCGCACCAGATTATAAGGTGGTGCACCTTTGATGCCATTAAAATATTATTTATGAAATTGTTATATTGTCTTTATATGTTGCTGGTAAAAAATGTAGGAAACTGAACACCAAGGAAATCTATTCAAGGCCTCCATGACATCATAAATCATGCCTCTAGCTGTAAACGCGTACGTAAATGCATATCTGTGTGTATCCCAGTATCAATATGTTCAAAGAGGAACAAATTCTATGAAGCATGCATTATATAATATCTTTCTCTAATGACATCACTGATGAATCATATAACATATTCAATAGTCAGCACAATAAGATAGTTGAGCTCAGGAACCCAGTACAGTACTCCTTACATCATGTCTTCTCTTACATCAGTCCTTAGATGGAAAGTTACAGTCCCTACATGTATTCAGACAGCAGTACCAACACTATCATAATATAAACCAAAAAACACACGAGAAATGCATGTGAGAAACAATGACAATGATGTCTCCCACTTTGGTGGTGTTTTTTTTATAACGTCACCATTAAATTAACATTTAGTTCAAATTATAGATTTGTCTCAACTACAAAATAGAAACTCTTAGATCAGGATTAGTGTTTTCACACAATAAAAATGACTGATAGCATTTAAAAGTTTTGAGATACGAGAAACATGTAAGGGAGTGTTGTAGAGCTCTGAATTCTGCCAGTGCTCCTGTTCCTCTTCACCAGCAGATAGGTTTGACTCTTAGACACTGCTGAATATTTGCTTCGGAGCCATGTCAGTGTCCTTTGCGAACAGTTTTGAAAATGCATGGACTGAAGTGACTCACCAGTTTACAGGAATGGATGAAAAAGCCCTTGGCAAATGATGACATGCTAAGACTTTTTGATGGTTCCTACTTTATCATTTTAAATAAGTAAAAAGCAGGCTGTGAGTCACCATATGAGGCCTGTTGATGCATGTGGACCCTCAATAAAATCTGCCATTGTGAGAGTTCCTATTGCTTTACTGACATCAAGTGGCTCAAAGAAAGAACTGATCCGGTTAGAAAAAGTCTGGCCTGCTGTGCATTTTGACTCATTCTGTTAATGAATTATATTTTTAAGTTAGAGATATAATGTATAAACAAATAAAATAGTAGCTAAACTGAAACTGTTTGCATTCATGTCAATTAATCAACAAATTAGTGAAACTGAAAAGTTGTATTTTTTTCTCTGGGATCTTTCCATTTTTGAGCTTCATATCTTTAGGTATATATCAGAGTTGGGTTTTCTGCTTATTCTTTTTCAGTTTGGATTCTTGTGTTGCTTTGATTATTCTTGTAATGCATTTTGTGTCGTTAGAGTCTGATTGTTCCTTTCTGAGTTTTTTTGTTTCTGTATTTAGTTAAGCTATTTGTTATTTTCCTGTTTTAATTTGAAAGTTGTCTTCTGTTCCTGCTTTGGGTTTTACTTCCTGCCTAGTTTGCACTTATGTATCTTTCACCCAACTGTCTCCAGTTCCCTGTTGTTGTTGCGCCTATGTCTATAAATAGTCCTGTCCTTTCCCTGAGTTTTTGTCATAATATCTGCACATCTTTCCCTGTGCCTCCTGTTTTTTGGACTTGGCATACAGCCTGATACAGGTTTATATAACCCTGCATTTTGGTCTGGAGTCACTTGAGGTGAATCAGGCAACCTGCTAGAACGTCGCCTACATGCCTCCTAGGTACGGTGTTTCTGGCATGTCCTACTGGGAGGAGGACCAGGACTTGCTGGAGAAATTGTATCTCTTTGTTGGCTTTGGAAAAACTTGATGTACCACAGGATGAGCTGGAAGAGGTAGCAGGGGAGGGCCTCTCTGCTTGGATTGGTGCCCTGACCACTTGAACCCGGATGTGCGGAAGAAAAATGAATGAATGGATAGATGGGGTCTCTGTCATGGAAAGACATCAAGTAGTTCAGTCTCATCTAGTGTGGCAGATTGTCCAACCACATTGCTGGAATCATGCAGTTAGCATTGCTAAAATCCTGTTAAAACATTCAAGAAACCATTGGCATGCTCGGCTCTTCCAAAAAAAGATCCCAGCATACCAATCAAAACTGTGACTTATCAAAACTAAAGAGTTAGTTCACTGAATTCTCTTCAGTGAAAGACACAGACGTGTTACTGAGCTGTCCAGTGTACAGATTTGACGAGGAACTGACCAACAAACCCTTCATATTCTGCATGATCTTGAAAGCACTAATGGAAAGTTGAGTGGTAACAACACTATAGGATACTGAAGGGCTGCATGTGTTCTACCTATGTTTGTAATAGGAGAGATTTGGAAGAGCAACTTTTAAGACTTAGACAGAAATGATCACCATTATTTGAAGCCTTTCAAGATTTTTTATTAATATTTATGAATTCTATACCAATTATAAAAATGAAAAAAACTGAAGTAAAAAAATTTAATTCAAAGAACCTTCAGAGTTTTTTTCTCTATCACTCTTCTCCGCAACCAAGTCAGCATGTGGCATGGAGGAAAATATTCAAACTTATTAGCACCAGAAAGCCAAACAGGCTGGAGAAGTCATGTAAAGTGCACTCAGTGCGGTGGATGCTAATTAAATAACCTGCAAGCAGCAAACAAGGTTGCTACACCTGCATCTGTTCATTTGACTTTGCCATGAGTCTTCAGCTGTGAAAGCACTTTGTCTACCTGCAACAGAGCAAAACTGGAAGTTAAGAGTATTCACATGTTGTAAATCCACTAATTTTAAAAGAAGGTAACATTTAAAGGTGTACACAACACACGTAAAAGACCTAACATGGGAGAGAAGATGTGGCTCATTTCTCATTTTGACATCAGAGAATGGCGTCAGTGATAATCTCCAATAATCTCTGAAATGATTTTTATTGAATTCCTTTAAAGCATAGACCGTTATAACAAATGAGAAACAAATGTTACCATGCCATATGTCTGTCTAGCGATATTAAAAATAACCAGTCACAACTTGAATTATTTTCCTTGGCTCAATCCAGCCCTGACTTACTGTAATAAACCAGTAAGACTGCTGCCCGTAGCGAAGCTGCGACTTCAAGTTCATCTTGCTGGCTGGAGCCAGAACGTGGAGGTGAAGGTGGGGAACTGACGAGAATGGAGGGAGATGAAACCCCAGCCTACAAAATAAAATTTAAAAAAGATATTACAACATGAAAAAAAACCTGTTTAATTTTAAAGCATAATAAAATTCTAAGTGGTAAAGAGTCGCAGCTCATCACAGGGATTGTTTTACCTGACGTCATCGAGGCTGCAGACTTTGTTTTTCTCCAGTATACTTCTTCCCATTTGTTCCATCCGCTCCACTAACAACAAATAAAACTTATCGGCAATGTGCAATCATAAAGTCAAGATTACGCAAGACAGCTTTACACAGATGTACATATACTCCCTGGTCACTTTATTAAGGACACCTGAACATTAACACAAATATCTAATCAGCCAAGCAGCAGCAGCTCAGTGTATGTAGACATGGTTGAGACGACTGGCTCAAACAGAGGGTTAGAATGAGGAAGAAAGGTGACTGACATGAAATTGAATGTGGCATGATTGCTGCTACCAAATGGGCTATTGTAGGTATTTCAAAAACTGCTGATCTACTGGGATTTTTTTTCCATAAAACCATCTCTAGAGTTTACAGAGAATGGTCTGAAAATGAGAAAATATACAGCGAGTAGCAGTTCTCTGGGTGAAAATGGCTTGTTGATGACAGAGGTCAGAGGAGAATGGCCAGACTGCTTTGAGCTGATAGGAAGGAACTCAAATCAACACGCGTTGCAACTAAGGTATGCAGAACAGCATCTCTGAAAGCACAAGCCTAAAAAACTGGTTTGTGAACAGTCACCAAATCTCAGTCCGGTAGAGCTCATTTGGCGTGTAGCGGAACAGGAAATTTGTATCATGGATGGGCAGCTGATCTCTGAAGACACAATTAATCATTTCATGGTCATGGTGCCACTTTTAAATCTGTCTTCACTGACACAAACTACAAACCTAAGCTCACTGACGTCATACTGGTGAGTCAACAAAACTATTTACTCATTAAGTCACTACCTGAATTTACTATAAACTATTATTATTATAATAGTTTGTACTGATTAACCAGATGGCTGCTCCTCCCTGTGCCATGTTCTGCTGGTGGTTTCCTTCTGTTAAAAGGGAGTTTTTCCTTTCCACTGTCGCCAAGTACTTGCTCATAGGTGGTCATCTACGTGCTATGTAGGACCTTACAATATGAAGGGTCTTGAGGCCACTGTTGTGATTTGTTGCTATATAAATAATCAGTTGCTTGGTAACATGTTGCTTTAAAAATAAAAGGGTGGGGTGCGTTTTGTGTAATTAATCATAACTACCGACTCATATTTTCCCATTGACCAAGACTTGTCAGCAGGAGTTGCTACCAGGAAAAACAAACAAACAAGCAAACAGACTGATTAAAGTTCATGTTTCCTCACCTAGAGGTATGTTGTCCATCTTAAGGGTTTTACAGTTGCTGATATGCATCCTGGGAATAACTAGGTAGTGATGGGTGGCTCCAGGCTGTGTGTCACGAAAGCAAACCAGCTCATCGTCCTGTACACACACACACACACACACACACACACACACACACACACACACACACAGACAGGAATTTCCAGTGGCTAACTTTTTTCTCTCTCTTTTAAACATGAATGAATGTTTTGGGATTTTTTTTATTTTACTCACGCTCAGCAGGATCTCTGTGTCGGTTTGGTTGTTTACTATTTGACAGAACGTACAGTCATCAATCCCAGAAGCCTCCAGCGTCCCCATTCGTGAGTTTTAAAGCGTCTTTTATATAGAGCGCTGTAAACGCTGTAATATAATTTCTGGGTGTGCCCGGAGACAAGAGGCAGGACAAGAGGCCGAAGACAGAGCTAGTCGAGCCCAGAGTGCATCGTCAAATTATTTTGTCTTAGAAAAAAAAAGGTTTTTTTTTAATTTTACGACAGCTGAACAGGTTCAGTCTGAACCCCAACTCAGAGATGTACACACATGCAAAATGTGTGACTTTAATTAAAACCTGAACCATGAAATAACCACCAGAAATCTTTTTTTTTTTTTTTTTTTAAATGGAGTGTTTGTTGAACCTTTAGACCAAATATAAAAAAAATATATCAAATTTTAATCTGGATATATGAGTTTTAATTTGTATCACATTTGCTATATAGGCCATACTTTTGCAGTTTAGTCATTAAAAAATTGTCATGCAATTTATATCATTTTTTGAGGGTAAAAAAAAGTCACGCTGATGATGCAGAAGTCTCAAAAACTCACAAAAACACATGTATCAAATACTACACGCTTGGCTTTAAAGGGGTAAAAGGATAACGTTTGCTCTTCTGTCAGTATAGCAACAGATTACGGGCCACTTAAAATCCGTGTCGCTGCGTTTTTCAAGTTTTTAAAGAAGCTAAGCGCATGTCTATAGATGGGAGAATAACATTGAGTATTACAGTTTTATTTTCCGCTGCCTGGACTTCGTTAACCGCATATCATGGTAAGTCTAAACTTTCCAGTGAGGAGCACTGACATGCCACTTTCCATACTGCCTTGGGTGCTAGATCCTGTTTTTTTTTAATGCAAAAGATACTATTCTATAAAGTCTGCATTTAACGCTAGAAAACGTCCCTGTATATTCATTCACTGTTGTTTTCAATCCCAGCAGAGACAGCCGCCCAGTTCCAGAGCCAAAACTTTTACCAGCTGCTACGGCCCAATGAGCCCAAGCTCTCAGGTGGATGATGAGATCCTGTTTGGCAGCCCAGACCCGGTGAGTGTTACTCTCACAGAGTGAAATGCCGCATCTTAACTATACTCACCGGCCAATTTATTAGGTGCAGGTTATTAGCACCCCTTTTTGCCCTCAGAATTGCCTTAAATTTTCAACTAGGCGCTGGAAACATTGCTCGCAGATTTTTGCTCCATATTGGCATGATAGCATTACTCAGTTACTGCAGATTTATTGACTGTACGTCCATCATAAGAATCTTCAGTTTCACCACATCCCAAAGGTGAGATTTCGTGACTGTGGAGGCATTGGAGTACAGTGAACTCACTGTCATATTCAAGAAACCAGCCTTAGATGACTTGAGTTTTGTGACATGGTGTGCTATCCTGTTGGAAGCAGGGATTAGAAGATGGTTACACTGTTGTCATAAAGGGGTGGAGATGGTCGGCAGAACTACTCAGGTAGGCTGTGGCATTTAAATGATGTTCAGACAGTATTAAGGAGACCGAAGTGTGCCAAGTAAATGCATCCTGCACGATTACACAACCACCAGCAGCCTGAACTGTCTACGCCAAGATCAGAGTCACTAGAATCCCCCCTCCCCCAGGTTGTCTGAGTTGCTGCCATGTGATTGGCTGTTAAGATATTTGAATTAATGAGCAAATGAAGCTAATGAATTGGCCAGTGAGTGGATATCACAAAGTAAGAAAAAAACAAAAAACAAAACAAAACTGCAAACACTTGTGTGTTGAGTTCACTAATTATGGTGCTATTTTGTGGGTTTTTATCAACTAACACCTGCTTAGATATCATCACAGCTTTGTGAAGATGATCCTTCTGAGGAAGCTCGGTCACAGATCAACAAAGATGAACACACAAATGTGCATAAAAAAACATAATGCACATTTTTAAAACATGGAAATGTAAGCGATTTAATTACATTTAATATGAATGAACTAAAAAGCAAATATAAAAAACAATGCTGCACCTAACAGTTATCCATTAATGTATGACCTGGTATCATTTCAAATGATTTAGAGAGACAATTAGATTTTATAGAACACATGTCATGATGATAATGATGTTTTACCCAAAATGCACATCCTCACCACAACATATTTCCTCCTGTCATTATGCCAGAATCCCACTGAACAGTCCTTTAGGAGAGTCCGTCTTTCTCCTGTCAGCTGAGTATGAACTCATCATTTTAGCATCTCAGGCTAACCTCAATGAGGAGAGAGAGGCTTTTTATCAGGCTTATCAGAGAAAGAAGGAAGAGGAAATGGTAGGATTCATGGCTCTGATGATGTTTTCTTACACATTAACACAAGAGGCTCGTTCCTGTGATTTTGCAATATGATATCTATATGATGGCTCCCCAGAAAGCCGCAGAGGAAAAGAAGAAGCAGATCCAGGCAGAAGATCTGTCCTGTAAAACAACAAGGCCCTGACTGATCTCGAGCAAGAGGCTAGAAAACGTTCACAGGGCTTGCTGGAGCAGTCTGACACTTTAAGGATGGAGCAAGAAGAGGAAATCAAAAGGCTGAACAGGGTAGGAATTGGCTGTGAGCGTGTGGACGAAGAAAACAAAGGCGGTGTCAATTCACACACACATAAATGCTTCTGTGTTTGTCACTCCCTCAGCTGATTCTGAATGCTCAGTGTCAAGCCACAATCCCTGCTCAGCTGGAGGAGAAGAAGCAGATCCAGGCAGAGATGGAAGAGGAGGAGAGGCGCCTGGATGCGATGATGGAGGCAGAGCGCCGCAAGGGTCTGGAGACTGAAAGGAAGATCGACGAGATGAGGAAACAGCACAGGGTCGAGTAAAGGGAGGACCTTTTTTTTTTCTTCTTCACCGATTTATATATTCTTAAAATAACTCCAAGGATGGAAGGACGTCAAATTGTGTACTTTATCTGATCCAAAAAGGAGGTCATTAGGTGCACTGTCACTGTGTGTGTGTGTTACATTTCAGAGGAATGGCGCAAACTTTAGACCAAATCCAGAAACATGTAGAGGAAAAGAGTATGGAGAAGCAGCGTCTGCAGGAGGAGATCATGCGCATCAATGCTGAAACCATCCGAGCCAAGGAGCAGAGGATGAAGGAGGAGAAGCTGGCTGACATTAAAGCCATGGAATACATCAAAAAGAAACAGGTAAGCTGGAAAAGCAACTGAACTTGGTTTCTAAGCTTTAACCTTATTACAGGTGGATTAATATGACTTTTAACTGTTCTCGGTTGCCTGTGTTGGTCTGTCTGCGGATTTTAAAAAGGATGAACTCTGTGCCCTGTGGCATCAAAAAGAGTTACAAAAAAAATGGAGGGAGAAAAACAGAGAGCAGGCCGCAAAGACAGCACAGCAGGAGGCGATGCTGGGGGCGGCTCGGCTAGAGCAAGTTCAGAGCAAACAGCACTGCCAGACGCTGGAGGCCACTAGGAAGAAGGAAGAGTTTGATCGGGTGTTGAAGTAAGAAAGTACATTAGACTTTTTTGGGGGGCTCAGTGCACATTTTCTGGATGTTTTTGCATGAAATTGCTATTTTTCCTCCACACAGGGCTCAACAGGAAGGAGAGGCCAAAGAAAAGGAGCAGCAGGAGAGGCAGCGTCAGAAAGCGCTGCGCCACGCTGAAGACGTCAGGCAGCAGGTGAAGGAACGCAGGCAATTAGCCAAAGCTGAGCACAGAGAGAGGTTCAGGGAGGCTGACAAACTGCTGGAGGAAGCCCAGCAGCGACAGATGCGGCTGAATGAGATAAAGGAAAAGAAACTCAAGGAGCTCAGGTAAGTATGAGCAGGTTACTGTAGTAATATTCCGGGATGACTGTCATATATCAGGTTTACTGGATATAATCAATGAACCTAACATGCTTGTCTTTGCGCAGGGCTACAGGCCTTTGTGAAAAATACTGTTGTGAAGTGGAGAGAAAGGCCCAGAAGACTAATTTTGTATAACTCCATAATTGAAACAGTAGTTTCAATCTCAACTGTAAGTTAAAATATCTAAGAGTAAAGTCGTACATAGCACTCTCAGAGGTGTATGCGTTTCATTGGTCTATGCCCTCCAACTCTGGCTCACTGACACAATTTGTAGGTTTTATTTTTGTGTAATATTTGCATTTGAGTCGTGTCCTGTTCTTTCACTGAAAGGTTTGGGATGTGGTGACGTTTAGATGATGGATGTACAGGCGACACATCTGCATCAACTGTATGACGCTATCATGTCAATATGAACCAAGATCTGTGAATAATGTTTCCAGCAACTTAATGAATCTATATTTTATCTATACACATATCTGCCAAGGAGGATTACCAGGATTATGAGATTGTACTAAAATAACCAGGATCGTAATAACTAACATTAGAAAGTCACAACACTGGCCTTAAAACTTAATTACCTTAATTATTAGTTTATTAAAGGGTTCTCCGTGAATGCAATTTTTTTTAATTTAAAAAACTGTTTATTTTGGAACATGTGGTACATATTATTAAAACATTACAAACAAGCAGACACACATCCAATACAGAGGCAACAGTATCCCAGTATCTCCACACATTTTTCTTCTCTACAGTGACCGTCAGTAACAGAAAACTCTCAATAAAGTTATTTAAATAAATAATTTTATTTTAAAAAGTACTTAATGGAATCAATCTCGTCTCTTCTTATGATAAAAGTACAATTCATTTCCCACGTGCATTCATTTAAAAACAACACTGTTACAGTGCACGAGTACAAAACACTCTAGATAAAATCTGACCGTTAATTTTCTTAATTCGCACTGGCCCGTGCAGAGGTCAGCCACTGCTAATGAATATTAAAGTGGTAAATATCATTCTAAACAATTACAAAGGCATTTCAAAAGTGTCTCCAGTCTTCATTCTGCCTCAGCGATTCTTGTGAGATTTTTGTTGTTGTTTCCCTGCTGTGATCTAAAGTCCAGTCTGAGCGCAGTTGATGCACTGAAATAACTTGCAGTTCTCTAAATAATGACACCGGACCGGTGGGGAGATACTCTTCAGACGCTTGCGTAAAACTTCTTCCTGCAAAGAGGAAATTATGAGTTTATCAGTTCAAATGTGTGGAGCTAACAGAAGTAGCTTGATAAAAACAGTGACTGCATGGAACCGCTGCAGTGGTTTAGTTATTGTAATGTGTAAGAGAACTTATAAAGAAAATCAAAGAAAAAAAAGGGAATGAGGAAAGAAGTCACCTGAGGTACTCACAGTAACAAAAGAGTTGGTCTCTGGGGTGAACTTATACAACATGTACTTTGAGATCTGGCTGGCGGGGGCAAGAACGTGGAGGTGGAGGTGATCTACTGAAATGAAGGGCGGCTGGTGGAACCCCAGCCTGTAAAGGAAAACACATCAGCACTAAAATCAGCCAACTGACCAGCTGCCCAGAGCAGGGATGAAACGCTTACAAACAGCAGAGCAAATATACCCCTCACTCCATGTTAAACTATAATTATATAGATTACATTAGCATGAAGATGTCTCATACAGTTTCTTAAAGCAAAAGATTCATTCTGGGGACCCTTTGCTTTCTGGATGAGAAGAGGATTGCTATAATGCTATAAGTCTGTATTCTGAATAAGAAGTCACAGTTAGCAGCTGCTCAGCTTAGCTTACCAGATAGACTGTGGGAAGCAGCTAGCCTGTCATATGGCAAATCTTTCTCTAACCCTTCTAAATAAATTAAGAGTGACCTATTATGCTCATTTCCTTGCTCATATTCTTAGGCTTTGCAGTTTAAAACAATCCCTATTTATCCTATAAAAATAAAAGAAATGGTGCAGCCCCTCAGTTTATCCTCTCTTGCCTGACATTTTGGCATCATCCACCCTCCCTTTAATATCATTTTTTAAGATCCACTGTAGCTTTTTAAATCTAATCTTAAAAGTAACATTTTTACTGGGTTTTGGCTTGGAGCAGTAACACTGAACCCAGCAGAGACTGCAGGATTTTAATTCACTCTCGTATTCAAAACTACAGCCAAATTTGGATCGCTGATTAACCTCAAATGAGTGTGAACGTGAATGATCGTCCGTCTCTGTGCGTTAGCCCTGTGACAGACTCGAGACCTGTCCAGGTGGGTGGATGTATGCACGAATGGATGGATGAAAAATGGGTGTCCACTGTAAATGATTCCTAAATGCCCACGAGTGAACTTGAGTTTGCAGACCTTGCCTTTTTACTAGTATGAATATTTTTTCCAGTACTTCCAAGAACCGTCTCCACCAACCTTATATCCGTCATGTCAGTAATCCCTTGGTCGTGGAGCACATCTTTCCCCAGTTTAGCCATCCTTTCAACTATTGGAGACATGATTTCTTATGGGTTATGTGATATAGTTTTGTTAATCTCAAATAGCTGGAAAAATAAGAGTATCAGAAGTATATAGTACCAGCAGTAATAGTCTAGTTTAAAGTATTTAAAGGAAAATTTGCAGCAATAGTGACGACAGGATAGCCACAGTGTTAGGAGATAGTATGGTAAGTTGACAGAGGACTAACTGACCTAGATCAATGTGTCCTTTGTGCAGTGAGAAGCAGCTTAGTATGTGCTCTCTGGGAACAACCAGGTAGTGGTGAGGCGCACCTGGGAAAATGTCTCCGAAACACACCAGGTCTTTAGTCTGTAGTTGGGGGCAGAAAAATGAAAGAGTCATTCAAGCTGTGAATGCAGCGCTATCAGGACTCAGTACAGTCTATTTCCCTGGTGGAGCAGAAAGTACTGTCTCGAGGCACTCTGCCTAATGGAGGCGGTAGCGCTACTCCAGCTGTGCACATAAAAGAACCAGGACACCCGTGTCTGGTCCTGGTTGGACGACCAACCAAGACACAGAAAACTCCCACTCTGCACAGTACGTGAAAAGGTGGCAGCATCAGTGGGACTCATTTTTAAAATGTACAGCATTATTTTTATTGTTATTATTTTACTCACTTTTTCAGAGTAGATACATTATTACACGGTATTTACTGACTTCAGCCACATATGTATGTCACACATGTATATATACCTGATGAATGTCAGACTGACTGAAACACTGAGGCTTAAATGTATTTGCAGTAAGCAAGGCAGCGTGTGGTAGTTATATTTAAATAGTCATAGAACTTTTCCAGCAACACACCTGTCGCCCATTCAGGTTTGCGGAGACTTTAAACTATTAATTTAGCTGCACATTGATGAAGAGAAATCAACCACTTAGAACTCTATCTTTTGATGCTTGCCTACTCTCTTTGCCTCTGCATTGTTGGCTTTGAATTCTTTGATTTTATTTAATTCCTTGTAAGGAATCCCCGAGTGTCTTGAAAGGTGCATATAAATAATAAATGTATTACCATTACTTAATATGTAACCAGTCCTCAACCAAATAAGAAATCATGCATGGACCTGTGCCTGCGTAGTCAGACCCTTTAACGTTTCGGTAATATGCAGGTGTTAAAGCATCTGGATTAAAACAAAGTGCATTTTTAGATTTACACACCTTAGAGTGGACCTGTTGTGGTTCTCCTTATTTTCTGTCACATGACTGGTTTTTATCTGTCTGGTCTGGTGGATGCTCACATTAAAAACGTTTCATACAACTTTATTTGTTGTGGCTCAGAGTTGCAAAACAGCTCTCAGTACAAGTTCTCCAAATCGTGAAATGTCGTCCTTGCGGTTTCCCTGCTGTAGTCTGTTTCGTCTATTAAAAATGCTGGTTTACACCTCACGCACTTTAAACTTCATCAGCTGTCAAGTGCCTAAAATCTCCAACTAACTGTATGTTTTAATTAGTATATCAAAACTTCCCAGATCCGTAACTTCCGGGTACAGTTTCCTCCTAACACCTGTATCGCTCTACCTAAAAAAACAAAACAAAAAAGCCCCAAAACATCTCACCTCTTTTATGATCTTTGCGTCTTCCTCCTTTTTGTTCGCTATGAAACAGAAAATACACGTTTCAACATCATTTTCATCCGAGTTTGACCAGCTGGCCGCCATATCCTCCATGTTGCCTGAAGCCGGTCTCTCTGTTGTGTTTCCGGAACACTTCCCGAAGATCTTCTATGACATGTGAGATATTACTCAATGCTTTTCTGAGAACTCTGCCCTCCTAATAAACATTGTGGAAATGAAGGCAGTCAGGCAGGGGGCAGGCACTACTATCGTCACTGATTTCTACAGCTGATTCAATTCTGATTCACAAGGTCCCGATTCAATTCGATTTTATTCCATTTTGACTCAGTCAGAAATATTATAATTATGACCATTTATCTTGGATATGTACTGTGGAAAGAACCCTCTAAGCTTTGTAAATTAAGAATATTTAATTCCAAATTATTTGACTATTTCTCTGCAGTTAGCCTACAAACTCAGTGTAAACCGTGTATAAAAAAAAAAATGAAGCTGCCACTTCAGAGGTGTAAGCATCACAGCAGATGCCTTTGTGTCAAAGTAACTGAGGATAAAACAGAAAAAACATGAAGGAGATTTTGCTGGCCTGGCTTTTTATAGTAGATAAACACCCTTAAAAATATTCTGCAGTACATCAAAAAAAACTTAAGAAAGCCACGAATCCGCATATGAACATTACCTGATGTTGCTGCAGTGAAGCAGTGTTATTATCCATCCAACCATGCAAAAGAGGATTTTTTTTGCCATTTTTCCGGTGGTCTTAAACTTTTGATCGGGGACTGTATTTCAACATAATTCCCCATTTTAATATTCACAATTCTTAAAGAATGTTTAACACAATGTAAATTAGGACTCACTTCCAAAAAGCCACATGTGACCTACCAAATAATTGACACTCTTAAAACTGTAATCCAAAAAGGTACAAATAAAACAATTAGGGTTTATCTTGCGTTTTAATACATAGTGTGTGATTAGGATGAGAATTAACGTCTTTCAGGCTTGTGTCATGGTTAAAAATCAGTTTTAATCTCCAAGTGTTTCGTCTTCTTTAATAATCACTAATCGCTGAAGGGGTGGAAGATACAAACCACACACTGCCAATATTATATGTGTATATATTTAACATTTATTTAATTTTAAATGTAGTTGCAGTGACAACACAATAAATAGATCATGATATCACAGAACACAGCAGTTTTGGATTCACAAGAAATAATACTTCACAGCTACAACACTGAACAGCCGACGACAACCAAGCTCATTTCAACATGAAGCGCTAACCAGCGTTATAGTGAATAGTACGGCAGGGATCGTTGTCAGTGGTGTCAGACGTTTGCAGTATTGCATATTCATGCACTACAAGCCTGTGTCAGATACAGAGGGCATAAATGGACATTTCCATCCTGTGTTAGTAGATCTGAATGTTTAGTTAGTGGCATATCAATGTGCAAGGAAAAAAAAAAAAAGTATCCCTTTCCCATCCCTTTTTAAGGAGGCTGGATTCCCTCCTGTAGTGACATTCCGTAACAATTTTACATTGTAGAAAAGCTTCAGGGCACAACACAGCACGGGCCGTCAATTTATCCTGCAGTGCAAAGTGACATCATGTTAAACATCTACTGGCTGCAAGTCTCTGAACAACACAGACCAAAAATAAAGAGTCTACATTACTCATTTAGAGGCAGGAATTCAATACTGGCAAAAGTCAACAGAGAGAAAAGAAAAAAGAAAAAAAAAGTAAAAATAAAGCAAACATTCTTTGTAAAAACAGAATGCAAAAATATATTTATAAAATATGACGAGCGCATGACAAATATGAAATTATTTAATTAAACAGAACATATTTGGTCACTGCAAGTGTTTCCTGGCTCCTTCGGCGGTTTTTGGACTGGACACAGGGAATGCCAACATTGTGCGCGGTTGTGAGGAATTCACTCATTTCACCCGGAAAAACTCAAAATAAAAAAAAAAAAAAAAAAAAAAAAGCCATTCTAAATATTTTCAGTACACACATCTGTACATTCCTTATAATACAAATTATATTAACAATTATTTATTAACAAATAGACATGTGGTATTGTTGGACTCCTTTTTCTTTCACACAGACTTAAAAATCAGCTCTTTTAGCAATCACCTCAACAGTATCGTCAGCAGATTGGCTTCTTTAGCCCTCACAGCAACATGGGTCAAAACAAACAAAGAGAAAAAGACAAAAAGCAGCTATCCTCACCTTCAATCTCTCCTCACAAGCTTATGGTGGTAAGGCAGTCTGCATGCTGGGGGAAGCTGGAGGCTTTGTCTGATGTCTAAGGCAGCCAATGAACCAAGAGCAAAAAACATTTTCTTACATCTTCACCTCTGAACAGACGGTAAACCAGACAAACTCGCCAGCCTACCTGCTGAACACACCCACCTCAAAAACAGGCTACAGAAGACCGACAGCGCTGCTGGCGGTCAACACAGCTCCACGAGGGGCTTCTGAACTTCACTCACAGAACATTTAGCGTCATTTGTGGGTAGCTAGGTTTGCCTTCAAGTGGTGCATAATAGAAATGGGTGATGTTTAAGGTTTTAGGGAGAGTGAATGTAGCTTGAGAAGATGGGTTTACTCGAAGGTCCAGACCTCCAGACTGTGGATGTTGAAGTCCTGCTGGGAGGACAGTGGCTGGTTGTTAAAGGTGGCGCATTTGGTGGTGGTCCCTCGGTACAGCTCGGCGTCCAGCCACAGACCCAGCTGACCACTGCAGAGGAAGGCAGTGCTGATTACTGATAACTATCAAACCTTCTACTGTCCCAAGGATTTAGATTATTGAGACAACTTGATGCTTGAATTGAAACTGAGGTAGCTGTACATACCCTCCTCCTCCCATCTGCAGTGAATCGATATTGCCTTTCACAAAGTAGGAATTCTCCCCTGTCCAGCGGTACACCTGAAAGCAAGCAGCAAAGCAGGACAACCACTACTGAGATCTTTTTAGGGATTAAAGGTGAAATAACCAGAGTGAGTTTGTAAACTCATTGGACACAAACCTTGATTTCAGGACAGAAGCTGTAGAGGAATGTCTCTCCTGTGCCATAGCAGTGTTCGCTCACTCTGAAGGGATGAGTTGAAAATGCCCCAAATATCTGTGACGAGAGTCAGATTAGATTTGAAATCAAGTTTCCCTACGACTAATAATCACACAGATTCCACTCTCTCAGGCGATAGTATAAATCAAATTAGTCCATTTTAAATTAGTCTTAACCCACAAAACTCAAACGCTTCGAAAAGCAGAGCAGACGAGTTTTACTGAGAAATTCGGTGCATCAAAATAGCACAAATCATTCACAAGGTACTGCGGTCTGAACACAGACAGAAAAACCAGCTCTGCTTAAATTTTCCCCACGTGTGCTTCTCATTATCATAACTCCTCAAGCATTTTGGGCAAAAGAGAAAATTCAAATGGTTCCTGAAAGATGAGAATTATTTTGTAATTTTACACCCAAAGTTATAAAATAACTCCAGGCGGCCTGCGCGATACTTCGAAGAAAGGGTTAAACCATATAAAAAGATAGGCGAAGTCTGGAAAGTAACAGGGTAAAATGCAGTCATGCCTTGAAGCTGCACTCTCTGTAATGGCCAGCAGGGGGCCCCTTGTTTCAAAATGAAGTGCAGGTGAAATCTATGACCTCATTAAACACTCTTCTGCTGACTTTATAGACTCAGTATGTAGCTCTAACTTGTGATTGACAAGTGGACACCATATAAGCATGCAGTGTCCCCTTAAAGCTTAAGAGACATGAAAGGACTTGATGTGAAGGTGGCCATGTCTGTCTTTCACAAACAGCCTGAGCTGCAGTGTTGCAGCTACATGGGTAACACTGCAGTACACCAATTCACGTCTCAAAAGCGCATTTGAATTTAAGTTTTTTAGGATGCATTAAAAGCCAAATCTATACAGGCAATAAAACACAAGCCAACAACACTGTGCTTAGGAGTCAAATCATCCGTTTATAACAAGTTAAACCTCCTGATGATAAGATGCCTCATATTCTGTTCACCTAATGCCGATGTCACATTCCTAAACCTCACAGTTATTTTAACACTTCACATCCATGATGACTATATCTACCTGGTTATCCATGTCTTTGATGACCAGCAGCACAGGACTGTCGACATCTGCAAGGTTCCTGTACAGAGTCTTCAGACTAGTCCCATGTTTCTCTGTGCTGTAGGCCAGTCTCCATGGATAGCCCTGCACACGGGCAGGCAAACGACAGGCCAGCTGGAGAAAAAAAACACACCGTTAACCCTGAAAACTGAATTTCCTTAAGTTCCTGTCACAAAGTGAGATGTTAAAATGCTCAGAAAGCAGCCGCATGTCAGGATATTTAAAGATTACCTTCTCGATGTGAGTGTCCTGCAGCAGATCACTTGTATCAATGAGCATGGGCAGTGCATCCATAGAGAAGTCTCCATCGATGCTGCCAAAACTCTGCCTACGTTTAGCCTCATCAAGGGTGATGATCTAGCACACAAATACACAAACATCATTGCTGAAAGTAAGCAAACACAACACTGTAGTGTTAGCTTGAAAAAGAAAATAGGTGGAGGTGAGGTGAGGTGAGGTGGAGGCCACATGAATTTCTCCTGAGCTTACCTCCCAGCTGCAAGATGCAGGGTCGCTGAAAAAATTATCGATCATGTCCAGCTCATCCTTCTCCACCACAACAAAGCCCTGCTCTCGAGCCTCCTTCCCGTACACATCTGGGGACCACTGAACGAAAAAGGCATACAGATCGTCCACCCTTCAACAGACACACACACACACACAAAATCAGGAGATTGCCGACTAGTGTAGCCACACATATACCATTAGTAAACCAATACCCCCTCCACAAAGCTTACATACAGTTATTTTTGCAGCATTTAACTGGCACCAGGATTATGTAAAACATTTCAATATACCTTTCCTGTGGCACAGCAAACCAATATTCTGGCTGCTTTTCCCGGCCCCCAAATGAGTGGGCGGGGCTAGAGGTCATGCAAGTGGCAAAGGACTTCCGCATTGGCTTCCCAACTTTGAAGCAGAGGAACATTGGTGGGTTTTTGCTCTTCTCCTCTGATGACAAAAGCATGTCTGCAAGGTATGGAGAAAATAAAGAGTTTAGCTAATTCATGCTGAAGTTTTATTTTAAGCCCCATCAAAGTCTGAAATCTTGTACCTTCTATTGGAGCTTGCATTCTCTTCAGCAGCCAGGACTTCATCTCTAACTCGTAGGTTTTCTTCTCCCTTCCCTCCTCACTGAGTTCGTCCTCCTCTGCTGGTCTGTCTGGGCCAGACTTCTCATCAACCTCTGAAGCCTGCTTCAGACTTTGCCTCCTGCTTTGGTCCACTGGTGCACTTGTTATTTTATCATCAACACCGTTTAGCAGCTTTTCATTTCCTCCCCATTTTGCGTCTTTGGTTTCAGCCACCATTTGGTGTGTAGGTTTATTATGCAAGTCACCCTGTTTTTCAGCCTCTAAGGAGGACTGTATCGACTCTCCATCCTCGATGGAGGTGTTCTGAGCAACACCTTCGTCTTCCTCATCATCCAGCTTCCCTTGAGTTTGGTTCTGACGGTCTCCCTGGCCTGAACTCTGTCCTAGGAGTTCATGTTGATCTCTGTTGAGTGTTCTGGAGGATGTCCCCTCTGCCTCGTCTGTGCTCCCATTGACAGTCGGCTCCAGCTCCGTAAAGCCTTCATCTGATGGAGACTTCTCCGTCTGCTCGCCCACTGTACTCACTGGTATCAAAACAGGTTTTGTTTAAGTTTAGCACATGTCAGACATTTTAGAAATCAGTGTCAAATGCCCCAACTACAACCCCCCTCCTTATACTTTAACATTAGTAAAGCAGTACAGGTAATAACATCCTTAATTTGATGATTAGAAAATATCTAATATCTATATAATATCTATAGATTGGAAAAATGTTGCCTGGTCTGATCAATCTCGATTTTTTTGCATGGCAGGGTCAGAATTTGGTGTGATCAACATGATACCGTGAATCCATCCTGCCTTGTGTTAACAGTTAAGGCTGGTGCTGGTGGTGTGGGGAATATTTTTGGCACACTTTGAGCATTTTAGTGTCAACTGAGCATCATTGAAAATGAATTAATATTTGATCTCAGGTTTGGATTTTAAGATTCGCAAGCTGCTTTTCATTAACGGGTTAGCTAATGAAAAGTAGCTTGTGTTAACCATAAAAGAAAACAAAAAAGCAACCACAAGTGGACCACAAACACAAACTTCATATCCTACCAGTTTCAGAAAGGGTTGATTCAATGTCATCCAGAACTATTGGTCGTTTGGGATCCAGAGCTTCATAGCGGCTGAAGGGGTTTAGTTCCTGCTCTGATGGCAGCTGCTCCCACTCTCCAGGCCTGTACACAGGACACAGATCCTGGGGTAGGTCTCTGTGAGTTCACGGTGTGGCACCACACATACCGCAATCGAGGATGAGGAAAAAAACAAACAAACAGAATTTGAGG
>VUQG01038372.1:0-21438 GCA_015106755.1 Etia nguti
AAAAAAACCAACCAACCAAAAAAAAAAAAAAAAAAAAAAAAAATCAAATTCAAAAAAAAAAAAAAAAAAAAAAAAGAAAAAAAAAAAAAAAAAAAAAAACAAAAAAAAAAAAAAAAAAAAAAAAAAAAAGAAAAAAAAAAAGAAACAAAAAAAAAAAAAAAAAAAAAAAAAAAAAAATTGCACAAAAAAAAAAAAAAAAAATCCACGAAACAGCGAGGCCGTGAAAGGTGAACCGCGTTATAGCGAGGGACCACTGTACCCAGAAGATATTAAGTCATTACAACTCAGTTAAAGTATCTGAGCTAAATTCATTTACATGGATTAAATATATAATGAGGATATTGTTACTTTTTCACAGAGAAAAATGCTTATTTACTCAATATCTGGTTCACAATTTGTTAAACAGAACAACTTACAGCAACCTAAAAAGTCAAATTCAAGTTTGAATTGGTGCCAGAGGTCTTTAAAATATGAACTCTCATTTTGTTTCCTTACACTTTTATTCTGATCGGCCCATTTTAAAGTATTTATATGCTACAGCTAACTTGAATTACATCTACAGATTAAAATGTATTAATACCAAAGCAATTTCGAATGATCAAAATATTAACATGTTTATTCAATATAACTGGACAATTGTGTCAGAAATTACTTTGCAGAAATACTTTTTTGATTCTGTTCTCTCAACGCTCAACAATTCATTGTAAGCTTGAGTTTCTAAGACATCTAACATGTAACCGAGTTCCTTATTAGATGGAATTAGATGACTCTTTTCATCTCTGGTCTTAATCAAAGAAAACTACAACAGTTGTTACATGATCCAAAACTCCATAAAGCTGACATAATTTGGTGACTGTAATGCAAAACAATGATAATTAACAGCCTTTACCTCTGAAAACACTCCTGAAATGAACAGGAGGAAAATGGTGGACTGATGCTGTGGTTCAAATGCCGTAGGCAGAGTAACAGTGATTAACATTAAAGTCGTCGCTGCGAAAAATTCTTTACTGTCCTGATAAAATGTAACAAATAAATCATTCAATTTGATTAAAAAATGCACAGTCATTTTTCTGTGCAAGTTCCTTATATTTATGAACTAAATTTACTATACTTTTTATAGTAAACACCAATTCTAACCATATAAAATTATCCTCTAAGTAATGTAGTGTGTGCAAGATGGGTGTAATAGAGTGACAGCACCACATTACAGGAATGAAAATGGGAGGCAAAGCATGACTCATGGAGGGAGAGAGTCTGCATGAGTGAATTCTACTGCTGATAATTAGATCTCGCAATATGGGGAAAAACTGGAAAAGCTTTTGTTATTCATTTAATGTTCACCATCACATGCAGCATCCATATAATGTCGATTTCAGCTGGTTTCAAACAGTGATGTTGGATATTATCACTGACAGACTCTTGGTTTGGCCAAAACATCGAATTCACAAATAGACAAGCATTTTCTTTCATGTTTACATAGAGTTTGTGCTGTGGTGCGTTACTAACGTTACTCACTGCTAGTTCTGTTTCTGTGGAGATACACAGAGCTGATTAAAATGTGTTATTATTGGGATCAGTCATCTGTAGAGGAACCCCCGGCATCGTTCAGTTTTCCAGATGATTTCTTATTATTAGCATTATTTAATAACTTATAACTTGTTATTATTTAAAGTTAACTCAGCTATATGTAAGAGCTTATCTGGATGCCTGAGAAAGTCAGACATGGAATCATATGCAGTGCGATGGTAACTGCAGTACAATGTGTACAGTTTTGTGTAGCAGCTGTAAACACATTTGAAAAGGCTAAAAGTTAACCTGATCTTCAGTTTCTTCATATTTTTTGGTTGATCTGAGGAAATGTACATCACAGTGGTGTTTCCAGTCACACTGAGCTGTCCTATGCTAATGTTTGCAACACAAAAACAATTAGGTAAAGATTAATAAGTACGCAAATAATTTATTTCTCTCAGTGCTGGATTAGGTATGAACAGAGATCCTGAAAACTAATTCTGCATTTCTGTTTGTTTTTGCTGTTTCAGACTGGGACTAGTTTCCATGTGTTTGACCAGGGTCGCTTTGCTAAGGAGGTTTTGCCCAAATATTTTAAACACAACAACATGGCGAGCTTCGTTCGGCAACTCAACATGTGTGAGTTTCTCTCCTCTCCTCTCCTCTCCTCTCCTCCTCTCCTCTCCTCTTCATTCTCCATTTATTTATCTATTTTACTTCATAGATGGTTTTCGTAAGGTGGTAAACATTGAGCAGAGTGGTTTAGTGAAACCTGAGAGAGACGATACAGAGTTCCAACATCTATACTTCCTCCAGGGACATGAGCACATGCTGGAACACATCAAAAGAAAGGTATGGATGCAGATAGGAGCAATGTCTCTGAAGGAGTTCTTCATTATGCTAAATTGTTTGTTTTTCCTTAATAAAAATATCTATTTTTAAGTTCAAAAGGTGCTTCTATCAAAGCCAATAAAAGTGTTGTGCCTTGACCAAAATCCAAGACCTTGGTCCAGTTAGCTGAAGCTGCACATTTGGTGAAGGCCTTTTTTGCACAAAAAATGATACTGTGCTCCGTGCATCTATGATAATATTCTTTATTTTTTCTTTCTCTCTTACAAAAACACATCTTAGAAACAGAAATCATTGTTTTCTTTTTATATCAGTCTTTAACAAACCATCTCCCTCAGCTCTGGACATCAAGTGACAACATCATACTTCAAGAGTTCAGGATGCAGCTTTTTTCACTGAACACTGTTAAAATTTTCAGACAAAGGAGATTTAAAAACCGACATGAAAACACAGCACTGGTGTAGTTTGTGGATATGAACTACCATTCGTGTAAAACTTCCCAAGAACTGTAGTTTTTTCTGTTGTCATGAATTAATTGTATGGCATAGTTCTTTAGGGGATTCAGATTTATCTTAAAATATAAGTGATAAACTTCAATAATATGCATCAATCATTCAAAACAGAGAAATGCAATTTTTCTTTGCATTTGTGGGAAAGTCAGAAAAATGGACCTGATAATGGTGCTTGATAATTGCTGGAGTTATCCACATTCATCCTTTGAGGTGTGTTTACCCGAACACACAACATGAATGGTAGTTTGGAAATGAGTTACCCAGAATGCATCATGTTTTCAGGTGTCCATAGTAAAGAGTGAAGAGACTAAAGTTCGTCAGGAGGACCTCAGTAAACTGCTGTACGAAGTCCAGCTTCTCAGAACACAACAGGACAACATGGAGTGTCAGATGCAGGACATGAAGCAGTAAGTACAGAGCGTGTGTGTCTGTGTATGTCTGTGCATGCTGATATCACGAGTCCCGGCCCTTCTTGATTTTTGACACATTTCAGTCCAGTGTGAACTGAACCTGCTGATTGATTTGTTTTTTTACTGTATGTGCAAAAACTACATTTGTAGATTATTACAGTCATAAACACATCTAAGCACAGAAATGTTTTAATAGTTTATATTCTACTGAAATTTAAGGTGAATTAGTGCGATTGTGGAAGAGTGTTATGTCATTCTCTGGAAGAATATAGGCACAGTATTGCATATTAACTAACAATTATTATAGCATAGACACCTAAATAAAAACAGTTAGCCCTTTTGGATTGTGTGACCCAGTTTTATTTATTTTAACCTCTAAGGGAACTTAAAAGTATGGAGCGTGTGTCAAAAGGAGCCCATAAACATGACTGACTCTTGTTCAGCTACATAAAGTGTCATTGATGAGTTCAGTTTTACAGAGAACTGACGTCTGTCCTGACTGTTCTGTGTTTTAGTGTCTCCTTGAAAACATATTTCACATTGTTTTAGTTAAAAAAACAACTTTTATTTGTCCTCTGAACTTGTTTTTTTCTCTTTTATAAAATAAATACAGCCATGCTACAGTGATGTCTTATAGTTTGTGGTCATCTGACCCACACACACACACACACACACACACACACACACACACACACACACACACCGTCCGCTGGCTCATGTTGAAGACAGGGACTATGTCAGAACAGCAGCTAACCTGTGTATTGTTTCTCTTGCTAAGTAGATGACCTCACTTTTTCTCTACACGCTATTGTTAGTGAGCACAGCTGCTGTGTGCCTGTTGTGTGGTGGAGCTGCTTTGTGCTCTGTATTGTTTACTAATGAGAGAAGAGAATGTTCACCTGCTCACCTGACTAACACACACACACACACACACACACACACATCAGTAACCACTGGTAATCTTCTTAGAAAGGTAAGCACACGTGAATACAGGTGCATGCATATGTATGTGAGTAAACCGTGGTGTGGACATCCGTCACAGAAAGTCAGTGTGTCAGCAGGTGGATGACGAACATCATCGCTGTGTTTCAGTCACATTTAGACGGCATTGCTTCCTTGTGACTCACTTTAAATACTAACTTCCCTTCAGCTACCCTGCACACGTTTCCACATAGAGGGAAACTTAGAATATAACCACCACAACCACATTATTTAAACTTTTCTTCTTTTGCACATCACACAACAAAATAAAGACATCAGAAATCTTCATTTTCTCAGGGTGGATTGTTTTTAGGCAAATGGAGGAAAAGAATAGATGCCATAAATAAAATATAGAGATTGCACATGAATAAACTTGATGTGCATCTTTGGCAAGAAAATTTCTGCTCTGTGAGTGCTGACATTGATGCCTGACAGGTTGAATAAAACACTGCTTGTGCCAGAAGCACAAAGTCGCACATGCTCGTGAGATTAACCTAAATTTTGTAAAGTAGTGAAAAAAATCTACATTGACTGTACTCTATTCTTTGCATCACATCTAAACCCACAGTTTTTAACTCTGCTTATTAAAAAAGTAATTTGTCTATAAACGGGCGACTACAACAAAATGTTCAGATGGTACTTGTAATATTTCTCATTTGTTCTTATTTGTTCTGCTTGTTCTGCCTTTCTGATCTCTGCAATGTTTCCCCTCCGTTTGCAGGCAGAATGAGGTGCTGTGGCGGGAGGTGGTGTCACTGAGACAGAATCACACGCAGCAACAGAAAGTCATGAACAAGGTCAGTGTATGGGTATACACAATGCATTTACATATTTATATATATATAAACACAAATACAAAAGTAACAAATGAACTTAAATGATCCAGTTTCTAAGTTTTTGTCTTTACATTTGACTCACGCTTCTGTATTTCACGTGTCTTCTACTCTAAAGGAATAAAAACTGAACAAATAATTCAAAGCTGTATCTCAGTGATGTTACCATTTCTTTCTGTTATCGCTGAGCTTCTACGATCTTTGTAACTGATGAAACCTGCCAGCAGGAGTATAATTTCCCTTCCAGAAGTCATTCAAACCACATAGTGGATTTTTGTTCTCTCTCTGTGGGTTCATCACTGTGGTGGAAAGTAAATAAAGTTCTTTTTACTTCACCATATCGATTTCCAGCTAAAGTGATTACCTTATAAGTTTGTGAGATTTTTGAATGCAGGACATACTGCACTTGTATCACAGTGTTTTACAGCATTTCTTTTTAACATTTTGTTTTAGCATTGAAGGTAAATGTTCTGGCTTCATGAAGCATTGTTTTCCTTTGCTTTTATAGAGTGCTGTTTTAACACCGTCAGCTAGCTTACTGGATTGTTACTTGAAGCATCAGCACTTTTGCTGCATGTCTGATTCACAAAAAAAAGAATCAGTTTATAAAGTGAAAATGGCATCAGACCTGAAAAACAAAAAGGTTCACTGTCTGAAGATGTGAGTGGGGAGGTTAGGGGTCGTGTCACTCAGTTTCCTGCTCTGTTTTTATCTGAAGGTAAAAAATGAGAGTTTGTGATGTTTTCCTGTGTGAGATGCGGATGCTGATTCATACTCTGCTCATTCTGTCTTTGCCAGCTGATTCAGTTTCTGTTCAGCCAGATGCAGTCCAACACACCCAGCACTGTGGGCCTAAAGAGAAAGCTGTGAGTAGACACACACCTACACACACAGAGCTGTGCACAAACACACTCGGGCGCACAGTAGAGCAATCAACAAAAGTGAGACAAACAGGGCCACAGTGGGGCAGAGGGAAGGGCTGGCTCAGCTGACAAACTGAATAATCTAACTCAACAAGCGATGTGAATGGAGACAAGTGCTGAATCAGTCAGTCAGACACAAACACACACACAAACACACACACACACAGTGAAGGCAGAGCAGGGTGCGCGACCCTACACGACAGCCTGTGTGTGTAAAATGCTGGTTCAGCTTTGTTACTGAGAGTGAACGAGGCCGACGTGAGAAAGGAAAGGCACGCCGCAACAAAAAAGTGCCATAAAACTGTGTATTTCTGGGTTGAGAATAATTCAGACGTATGCTTTGCAGAAATTTATGTCATTTTTTTCATACAGTCCCACAATCTGGGCTTTGTGTCTTTGCGTCATGGTTCGTCTACTCTCACTGCAAGTTTCCTTCCCTTCTTTCTTCTTATTATTGCTCCAAAATTACCAATTTAAAAAAGCATCAAGGTGCGCTAAAAACAAGGACAGGACCGATGCTTAGAATGCTCATTTCAGCATGAGTCTTAACATGTACACAAGTCTACCATGTTTGCCATCCTAGTTACAATGTTAGCATGCAAATTTGTCCATGCTAACACTGTAAACTGAAGCACAAATTTCTTGGATGGTCTGTACCACCACAGTCAACCTTAAAATTTGTCAGTTAATCCATTAAAAACATTCCACAAACACACCAAAGAGGTCCAGTTTAATGATTTAAAATAGTGGAGGTGGGGGCTAGCACACCACTGGCTCCTGCCACCTGAATTTGCCCTTCAGTGCTGAGATTCTTATCTCTGGATATAAAGCACACACACACGACCATGTGTTTGCTGAATGGACTTGTTGGTTAATAAATACAAAACAGAACGAGGACATGAGCTTTGAAAAGATTGGAATTCTGTGACAGAGACATTGTTAATTATATGAAGGAGTGTAACAAAGGAGTAAAACGGATCGAAGAAAGAACTGTAACATTCAGCAGGTTTCTATGTAAACACAACAGATAAACGGACGTCTGTTCCAGTAACACCAATTAACCACTTGTTAATTGGTATATAGATGATCATTGTGCGTAGCTGATTTTACTACTGTTTTATAACTTAGTGAAACAATAACGCTTCCTCCAGGCCTCTGATGTTGGACGATGGCTCTCCCAGCCCTCCTGCCTCCAAGTTCAGCCATAGTCACCAGATGGAAGCCATCCACGAGCCCTTCTACATCCAGTCGGTGAGAACGACATACCTCAAGTCTTGTTTTCAGTTTGTTGAAATGTTGAAAGTACTGTGTGGACATATTTTGCTGGGAACTATAATTAGTCATCTGCTGTGCTGCTGCTGACCTTCCACATTCAGCACAAACAGCACTGGTAGCAACATGCAGTAAAATCAACTCTGAAGTTAACAGCTGGCCTTTCTAAGTGCTTGGCTATGTTGCAATTCTAAAATGACCTTTAAAACCAACTGATCGAGTACATACACACTTCCCAATAATGATGAATCTAAATGTAAAACCATGACATCTACTGTTTTAAATCATAATGAATTTATCATACAGATGAGGACAGAATCATTAGCACCTCTGATACTAATAATCAATTGCATATCATTTTTGCTGGATAATAGCCTCTAGTCATTTGTTGTAGGTTTCGGCAACTCTTACATACATCTCCTGAAAAATCCCAGCCCATTCTTCTTTGGCTAATCTCTCAAGCTCTTCCATATTTGGTGGTCTCATTTAGCGTTTACCTCGGTCTGCAGAACTTCAGTGGGATTTAAATCAGTGCATTGTGCAAGCCATTCGATAACATTCACTTTGGACTTCTGGAGGTAGTTCTTCACTATGGAGTGCTTGAGGTATCTTTCAAAATCTTCACATATCTTTCCCGACTTCCCACAATCGTGTTTCACTGTGGGAACGGTGTCCTTTGGGTTGTATGCCTCTCCTTTCTTTCTTCAGATATAAGTGGTCTTTCTGGCCAAAGAGCTCTAGTTTTGTCTCATCTCACCAAAGGATGCACTTGCATAGTCTCTCTCCAGGCTGTCCTTTCAGTCTGGCTTGAAGACGTCTCTTCTGAAGAAATTGAGTTTTTCTTGGTCTTGCAATCGATTCCTGTGCAGGCTTCTAGTGATTATCTTCTTTGAGACTTCAGTTCCCAACTCGGCCAAGTCATTCACCAGTTTCTCGGTCGTTTTTCTGGGATCTTTAGACACATGTCTCACTAGTTTTTTTCTTTGAAATCTTTTGCTTCCTACCTCTGACAGACTGCCTCTTTATTGTGCAGCTCTCTTTGAATTTCTTGATGAAACTTCTCACCCCAGTTCACGATACTTGGAAACGCTATGATAACTTTGGATCCATCTCCTGTTTTATGAACATCAACAATTTGTTTTTTTCAAGAAAACAAGTGTGTTTAGAAATTCCGTGCACTTTTTAACTTTTAATCAGAGGGGTTAATCATTTTGTCCTCATCTGTTTGAATACATATCCTTTAACACTCTGGTGCCATCAGTCCAGCTGTTACAGTACGTCAACACTAGGGGGAAGCAATGTGCAGTGACAGATTTAGGAGGCCACAGATGTGCTTTCACTTCAGTCTGAGGTTAAACTCATGAACACATGAAGTGATTTTCTTGGTATTCTAGTCTGTAAAGGACTGTTACATACGGAAAATCTTCAACTTCATTAGTGCTAAATTTATCAGAACCAACAGACGTATGCTTATTCTGTAGGAGATGGCACAGAGCAAACAATTATCACAGTCCTCTCCTCTTTGCCCTCAGCCATCCAGTGATACTGCTTCCTGTTCTGCTAGCGGACTTGCAGGAGGACCAATTATATCCGATGTTACTGATATGTCTCAGGCGAGCATGGCTCTGCAGATGCAGCCTGATGAGACTAGGTAGGAGATCCATTTGTAATTTTCTTGGCTCACTATTAAAAGCTACTTTTAACACACAGTGTGTGACTTTGCTTGTAGGGAGAAGTGCATGATGCTTATCAAAGAGGAGCCTGTGAGTCCAGGGGTACGAGGGGGAGGAAAAGGAAGCAGTGTACAAGGAGGAGAGGCTGTAGCGTTGACCTCCCCGTGTGAGGTATGCTCCTCTGAACCGCCTGTCCTCCCTGTTGCAATGGTCCAATCTGTTCTGGAGGGGAGGGGCTCTGTGGGCTCCATGCTAGAGAGGAGGAGCAAGAGACCCGCTCTGGAGAGGTAGGTGCTCACAGGTGGACGAAGTCATGGAAAATGTAATGCAACAGAAAAGTAATGTGAGGTGTATGAATTGTATAACACATCCTCCTATGTGTGTGGGCAGAGTTGAGGTTGCAGACACAGTGGAGAATGTGGATATGAGCCTGGAGGAGCTGCAGCAGCTGCTTCTTAGGAGCCATCAGCAAAATGCTGTGGAAGCTGGGACCAGTGCTGTCATGGATGTCAGTAGATATTTGAAACATCAGGCTGACCGATGTCAGTTTGATGATTATAGACAGCAGCCAGGGGAGTGTATTATTGTATTCATATTATTCATATCATTATGCTGCTTTCCCTCCTGTTTCCTATAGCCTTTCAGCCTAAGTCTGCCTCTGACTGAGTGGAACTTCACAGAGATGGAGTCCAACCTCAAACCAGTAAGTTTAGTCATGTGACTCTCAAAGCTTTTGTTACTGTGAGGTAAACCAGCTCAATAATATTAGAGCGCCCCAACAATCCCCTACGAGCAAGCACGTGGCGACGAGGGAGAGAAAAAACTCCCCATCAGTGCCAAGAACAGGAACAGGAAGATATCTCTCAGGAAGTGCCCAACACACACTTGATTCAAAAATATTTGCAGATTATGTTATTCCACAGAAGTACAGAGCATCATGTCGAGCGAGTGTGCAGACCAAAAATAACTCTGTGGTTAAAAAGCTGCGTTGACTTTCATCATCTATTTTATGTCCAGTTTGAGTAACATTAAATTCAATGTTCATCAGATTCTCGACATTTTACAGCACAGCAACCAAAGTCCTTCAGTTTCACTACTTTGATCTGCATTAGTGTTATTGACTGAAAACACTGATCAGATACAAAGTGAAAGCTATAGCAGGAACAGTTACACCAGTACAGTGCGAAAAAGCCCCAGCAGGTGGAGGTTTACTGCCAAACTACAACAGCTCCGTACTGCTTTGTAACAGAGTCAGTTGAGGAAGCAGAATGTGACTCCAGACAAACTCCAGACTTTTTTATACCGTTCACCTTGTGGAAAGCTCTCACTACCAGCAGCTGCAGGAGGACAAAATATTCCTCTACAAAGAAGTTTAGCATCTTCTTACAGCCTCAGCCATATTCACTGTAGTTTAGTGCTATTTTGTATGAGAACTCTCCACCTTTGAGGATCTTTGAGAGTCCTTCTGCAGATCTCCTCCCGATTGGTTGATCTCATGGGCTGGCCTATTGATGTGTCAGCTGCTGATTGGTCCCTATGAACATTTTAAAAACACTGGTTCCAGCAGCACTCCTGCTCAGCCTCCAGTCAGTGCTGATGAACCGACTCTGTTTGACACCGGAGCTACCCAGTCTCTTATTTTGTAAAGCATCTTAGCCTTTTCTGTGGTGCCAACACTCTTGTGTGTGGGGTGTAAAAATGAGTGTGTTAAGGCCCTGCAGCACAAAGTTTCTCTACAGTAATCTCTTCTCTCAAGCTTGATTAATATTGGGGTTCTCATCAATCAGTTGCTATGATACTTTGGAATGATCTATAGCAGCAGGGGGAAACCTTTTCCCCGGCGCTGATGCTCGTGTGTCTGCTGGAGTTGATATTTCTTTTGAAGTAAGCAAAACATAATTTGTCCATGCACTGCAGACCAACCCAACTCTGGCTGAATGTCTGTCTGCTGCCAGCTCAAGCAGTGAAAGTTTTGGGAACACTTTGGAAAGCTGTGCCTTTTCTGGCTTTCTCCTTCGTCACTAGTGTTGCAGTTTCTTCAGTCAGACTTTCCCCCGCTTTCTTGCCTCAGAGGTGCAGCCCTCTTTCTTGAAACATTGTCACCAACATCTGTTTTTTTAAAGATCCCGCTTTGAGCAGCACTCCCCCGGGAGCAGGCCACAGATTAGGAAGCACCACCTCGATTTGTTCGTTTGTACTGGCCTTCATTCACCCTGCCTTCAGTTACCGGTGTATTATCCTTGTCCAGCTGTGCACTAATAATGTCATTAACGAAGAACCCTTGGTTAGACTTTGGCTGGGAACCGGGCCCTGCACTCTCTTAAACTTTCTTATCTGGGTCTGTCTTATAATTACAGTGTTTTCTGATCCTGAGTCACCTCACACATAGGAACTGGGATGCTATATCTGCCATCCTATATGTTTTATATTTCACATTTATGACACGGGTGGCTTCAGATATCGAATCCCCCCACAGTCCACTCATGTTGACTGAAGACACAAAGACAAGCTGTGGAGCCCTGCTAGTTCTTTCATTCCATGTTCAACAACACACGACTGTTTAATACAACTGTTACTTTAACTTGTGCTCTGTGTCTTAATTCATTCTTCATCCTGCTTCTGTTCCTCTTCAACTTAGATGTAGTATAAAGTGCCTCGAGGTGGCTACATAAATAAAATTGAGTTGAGCTGAACCTATATTATTTAGTAATAATAAATACATAAAATTCAGACTTTTGTATGAAGAAGGCATAAGCCAGTGTGATTTGGTGTATTTTGAATGTTTTGAACCCACAAAAATGACGGCCTTTTATTGAATGTTCAAAGCTGCATTAAGTGCCTGGACACAGATTTGTTTTAATGCCATTTTTGCTCATAATTTTTTAATGTTCCCAGCATTTACAGCCTTAGTGTTTATTGCCATGTATTTTTCATAACAACATGAATGAGTAAATGATTTATTAGCTCGTACTGAGTTTTGTACAGCACAGTCCTCACATATTTGTTATTTGCTATAATATTAAAAGTTTCTGTTGGGATTTATTTTAATGTGTGCGTGTTTATCTTCACAGTACATGTTCCAGAACCAGGAAGTTGAGGCTTTTTCAGCCGCTGGTTGTGAAGAACAATGAATTTGTGCCGTGAATAGTCCTTTCTGAGGCAAAAGGTAATGGTCCCTTGTTTAAGAATAATGTCAATGCAGCTTCATATCTTCAGAGGATAATCAAACTAATCTAACTAATTAGTTAGGTTACTAATCTAACTATCAAACAAATCCATTTCTTTGTGTACGAAAGCAGGACTGTTTTTTACAGCGTTGTCACATCACGAAGAAATTATTTAATCAGCGTATTTTTCTCTACATCACAATCAAAAGTTCCCAAACTCCCCATAAAAGCCAAAAACCATACCGATGTTTCATCTGACCGTATCGTATTCATTCATCTGGTGAAGAGTGTTTTGGTATTGCCAAAAAAGTTTTGTGATTTAAATATACTTTTGCCCGTACACAGTGAGACAGCACAATTCAGATGGGTTTCTTTCCACAGATCCCTCTGGTATTACACTGAAAATAAACATTGGTAGTCAACAACAAATTTGAATGTATTAAAAGATATTAAAAAAAACCTGACACACCTCCTCACTTGCTTGCACACAGTAGCAGCAGACTTGCTCCATGATTCTTGACAGTCAGGTCAGTTTTACATATTAGTTCAGTTTTGACATAGTGTGGTCAGAATAGGACTTCATAAGAAGTTAGGTTCAGAAGTCTTTGTATAACGAGAACATTTTTGCCTCTGTGTATCAACCTAGTAGATTGTTAGTTAAGCAAGATGGGACTGAGGTGCCGGCTGAATCCTTGGTTTGGGCTCAGGAGGAGACACACATTGCTTTGGGGTTGTGTCAGGGAGGCGATCAAGCGTAAGAATCTGCTACATCAAATATGTGGAGTTACTTGCTATGCTGACCTCTTGAAAGTATAAATAGTTTTTGTCACTAATACATTTTTAAATGAAATGACTGACTTTAATGCTTGGATGAAACCCTTTGCATCTGAATGATGTTGTGTTCCCTCTGTTGAGATGTTCTGCCAAGTCTTTACTGCAGCCACCTTCACTTGTTGCTTGTTGTACGGGTTTTTCTGCCTTTAATTTTGTCTACAGTAATAGACGAGCATGCTCTGTGGGTCAGGTAACTGACTTAACCACTGAACATGTTTTGGTTCATTGAAAATGCAAATTTATTTAGACTCTTCAATAATTACTTCCTTCAAACCATTAACCCGTCTATTAGACTCGAGTCCTACAAGGTTACTAGAAGAAGAAGCGCTACCATTTATTAATGCTTCAGTCTTAAATACGATCAGTCTGGGCTTCGTATCTCAGGCCTGTAAGGTGGCGGTAATTAAACAGTTATTTAAAAAGCCATCACTTGATCCACGTGTCCAAGCAAATTATCTCAACAATTCCTGAAAGAGTAGCTGTCAAACTGCTCATCTGCAGAAGAAACGCAGCTCATCACAGCACAGAAACAGCTTTAGTGAAGGTTACAACTGATGCCTTATAGGGTGCAACACTGGACTCATCGCTGTGTCCTGCTGGACTGCAGACCTTATTAAAGCATGCTGTAGGTTTTAAATGTACTGTGTGAGGAGGATGAACCAAATCTATTTAATATGCTCCAATTTTTAATATAAATGTGGAGTCTTCTTCTCATATTAAGGTTAATTATCGGGTTCCAGTGGGTTCAGTGCTAGGACCGGTCCTGTTTACATTATACATGCTTCCCTCGGGCAGTATCATCAGGAGGCATAGCATACCTTTTCATTGCTATTTAGATGATACCCAGCCAGAAAGAGAGAGCATATTTCTCCCATATTGGCTTCCTGTAAAATCTGGAACTGAATTTGAAATCCTTGACTAATCAGATTGGCCCTTATGTCAAAGACCTCGCCGTACCATATCAGTATAGAGCTCCTCGCTCTCAGACCGCAGGCTTGTGGATGGTCGGGAAATTAAAGAAGAACGGGAGGCAGAGATTTCAGCTTCAGGCGGCTTTTCTATGAAACTAGACATTTTTTGTAATGTAAAGGTTCGTAACCTCACTGTTATCGGCATTATTATTGATGAGAAATGAACGTGATACCCACACCGATTACCCCAGTTTCTGACACTCCTTTCTCCTGTTTGTCTACAGGTCACAGACGCTGCTGTTACACTTTTTACTCCACTGTGCACCAGTTTGATCCCCAGGCCCTGCCAGGCTATTTCCTACTCGTAACTTTAATTTTATTCTTTATACATCCACATGCCTACAACAGAAAAAAAAGGTCTCTGCAGTCTTTTTTTTTTTTTTTGAATGAACTGATCAAATCTTTTACTTCCTGGTTATTTGACTTCATCGGATCTATCAGCTGTCTGCTCTGTGGGCATGAACAATACCTACATGGGAAAAAAGATGTTAGCGACTATGAAAAGAGAATTACATCTAGACTCCGATATTAAGCCAGATGGATGCAGACGGTGCATTCTTGGCTCCTGCACTTTAGTCTTTGTGTGAGAGGGAGTTCCTGCTTGTAGAGGTGACTTTTTCTTCCTATAAAGATTTCACTACAGATGAATATTTTTTATGAGTTTATCCTTATTAAGAATATAATGTATTTGTATCAAAGAACAAACTTTGGCAGATTTTATGTGATTTTCTCAGTCTGTGTAGGAGTGTAGAATTTAAGGGCTCGTATACTTTACGCATTTGAAAAGAATCATCACAATCGTTCAGAGAGATAAGCGTGTTAGCGTTTCTATCAAGCTGTATTAAAATCCATCAAGAAGGTTCTCTGAAATCTATCGCAATAGAAGGTAACACCCATCTTTGCACAGTCCTGACATGTAGCCAGGGATTAGATTATTTCTCTTCTGTCTGATTTAAGTGTTAAGTTTTAATAGACAGATTATCATTTAACAAAATCTACACTGGACACTACTGCATATTTGCACAATCGGTATATCTAGTTATTTATCTCTAGATACAACAGTGGGTCATTGATTTTCTGTTTGTAGGCAGCCAGCATTGGGTTGCTGAGTAAATGCTCGTTGAAAAGAGTTTCCAGCCTTAATGACAGCATTTTTAAACCGGAATCTTTCATCTTGGAGACAAGTGGTCACACAGTGTTGCTGCACTTGTATCTGTGCTCAGTGCTACACCTTCAGTTCAGACTTTCATGCATAAAAACTAAAGTCAAGACAGCAGGCTATCCCAAAACCACAAGAAGAAGAAGAATTTGTCAGCTGTCCAGGAGCCAGTGTTTAGATTGACTTTGTTTCACTGAATGTACAGTGGGGTGATTACTTGATAACTGAATCTTTTATAGAATCATGAATACCTGCTTGAAGGAATGCCTCTTATTTACTCTGGATAACTACAATTTATTAATGATTATGCCATTGGACATCAAATATTAGTCCTCACCACTGTTTGGAGGCAATAGATTAACTTGAATTGTGCAATACTGTACAGAACTGTGAGAAATTGCAATGACCATAGGAATGTAGGAAACAGCAGCTGTAAGCGGTGGACTGGAATGCACCATAGAAAGATGCACTGCAGAAGGATAATGTTAGCTTGTGAGCCTAAAAGCCCCACTATTCATACCAAGTCTGACAAAAGCTTTAAATTTTAGTAGCATTAGTGAGGAGGTCAGCTGCAGCGCTGCCTACAGCAAGGCCACGACCAACATCGTGCTGCATCGTGTGACGCTTTGTAACTGTGCCTCAGTACCTCAGTGCTCAACCCAAATCACAACTTGTAGAGAATATCTGCAGCTTTGGCCCATGATATGAAACTGACCATCATAGTTTTTTCCCCATACATATATATTACTCTTGCAGCCTAACATTTGATTATTTCGTTCTCTGTGCAGCTTTTGGAAAAGGGAGGGAAAGCAAGTTGTGGTGTAAACAAATGAAATTGCACTAAAAATGACAGTTGTATGATATTTGAGAGTACACAGTACATTTTAGACATAGCATTTATTTGTGTTCCTCATGATAAATATGAGTGTAATTACTTTTTTCCAAGGAGTGATGAATACATACATTCAGTTGCTGTTGTGTTCTTAATTTATTCCGTTTTTCACTTTTAATTATTTGCACTGGAAATGGACAAACTGTGTGTTCAAATGACATTTATGCCTGTTGGGATTGCAGACAGATAAAGAAGTATTGATATTCAACGAGTGAAAAGATCTCTGCTGTAACAAAGCCTGGCATCCCCAAAGCACCTCCGTACGCTAAATGGACTCTAAGAAATGTACATAGAAATATGCGTCACATATATTAAAGCAGAAAATCCTGTCACGACAGAGCACACCTGCTGTCAGTGAAGACAAAGAGATGATCTCAGTGCTTAGATGCTTTTGAAAGTGGGCCAATGAAAATGTGAATTGTTTTAAATGGATTTTTAAAGAATAAAGTGTATTGTTACAGGGAGTCAAAGAAACTGAACATGTATTCCACCTGTGTGTGAAATATTTAAATGGATACTCCAAATAAAAATTCATAACAAACATCGAATTATTTATTTGAAGGATTCACTGCTTCCTATAACACAGGATATCTCAGAATGTGTTAAACTGTATTTATTCTGTTTTATGTAAACAGCTAATGGTAGCATGCTAAGTTAGCTCGTCTGACTACAGATAAAAAAAAAATGTTAAGTCTAGTTTTTGGTCTTTTTCAACAGAAATGCTAAAAATTTTAATGGAATTAGTTTATCTAAGGTAATAAGATAACTAGCTTTGTTTATTTTTTATTATTAATAGTTTCAATTTCATAACCTTTTCAGATTCTGGTGCAGCAAAACTCAAAGAACTCAGGAGACTCACAAACAGGGCTGTCATTTTGGGCTCCACACTTTAATACTGCAAACCATGCCAGCCCTAACACTGCGCAAACATGGATCAATATTCTGTTTAGATAATACAGTTTCAGATTTTTAATGATAATGTCATTGTATATTTTGTTTTGGCACCTTACACCTGTGTGGAGTGGACGGTAGTGAACGAAACGTGCAAACAGAACTGGATTATAACAAAAGGTATGCCTTGTATTGAGGCCGAAAAACAGAACATGAACCGAACACAAAAAAAACAGATAAATGAGAAACTAAATAAGAAAAACCTAAACTGGGAAAACTAAATACACGAAAACCAGTAACACGAGGAAAACCAGGAACACCCAAGACAGGTTAGCAGTGGATGAAAAGCAACAAACAGAGGAAGGCCACAGGGCTTAAATAAGACACAGGAGGAGAGCACAGCCGAGAGCAATCGCAACCAACGAGACCGGGGGAAGCAAAACTTAAAACACTGAACACGAGACTATCAAAGTAAAACAGGAACATGAGACAAGCACAGAGGCAGAAGTCAAGAGACAAGAAACTAAATAGCAATGAAATCAAAGACTATTAATAATTCAAAATACAAAGCACAGGACAGTGACAATACCAAATACAAATTAAACATACCTTAACTTTTAGGACTGAAGTCTATAACATGGTATAAGCAGATTATTTACTGCTTAAGGACATTTATTTATAACATTAAGTATATCGATTTTCAAACAAAGACCACTAAAATGTCTCTGTGCCGAGACCTCATGGAGCACAAACAGCTTTTATGATTAAGCTGATTTAGCTAACTGAAAGCTCTCACCACCTGCAGCAGTCATAAGCACTGTGCACAGAAACTACTCTGTTTATGTGGGTTACAATGATAACGTGTTATTATTATTACAAAAAGAAAATACATTTCCCAAGTGGCCTTCTGCATTCACACATTTTTATACATAAAAGAACCGACCAGCATCAGTGGGTTCAGTGTTAGTAATGAGGTTTGATGCCTGGCAGCAGATAAATGATTTAGGCTACATCCACACGTACACGGGTATGTTTGAAAACGGAGATTTTCCGTTTCCGTTTTTTTTAAAAATCCCGTCCACACGGGCAGTTTTGAAAAATATCTCCATCCACATGCAAACGCCAAAAACGCAATCAAACGCTGTCAAGAACATGTCAAATCCTAGCCAATTAGAAGTCTAGAAGCCTGGGAGGGAAAGAGTAAACAGGATTTTGTACTTCTGAAAAGTTCGCCATTGTATCCGCCATTGTAGAAATGAATCTCATGTAAACAATAACGTGGCGCACAGCGTGACGTCAAAAACGGCGCACACCTTTGACGTTGCGTGACTAAAGCTCCGTTTTCCTCGTCCACACCTAAACGCAAAAACAGACTTTTCGAAAATCTCCACCCTGGCAGGAGTTTTTTAAAATCTCCGTTTTCAGTGATCGAAAACGCCGTTTACATGTGGACGAAAGGTGCAAACGCAGAGCAAAATCTGCATTTTCAAAAATACCCGTGTAGGTGTGGACGTAGCCTTAGGATACGTATGCACAAAGGGTGTTCCTGCACCAAATACAGGTTGGTTACATAATTTCCTTAGGGTTTAATAAAGTATTCTGATTCGGATGAAAAAATACAAATATACTATTTTCTGTTAGAAATAAAGTAAGCTAACTAACGTTAGGAAACTCAAGCAGTTTCTTTCATGTGGACTTTGATTAAAAAAAGAAAAGAGAGGCAGATGGAAATTCAACTCATAACAAAGTTCGCACTTCAGAGCCATCCTACAGTCTTACCGATCAGCATCAGCTACAGCAGGAGCACAAAATATTTCAAAAGGCAAATTAAAGCAAGTAGTAAAATAAATGAGGGAAAATGAATACGTTATGAAAAAAAAAGGGGAAACAGAAGTCACGGAGAAAAAAGAAACCAATATTCAAGAACACAGAGGAAGATAAGAGTATATGCAAGTCAAAGATAGCTACAAAGATCGTGATCAAATCAACAATTACAGACTGTAAAGTAGTCAGAGTCAGCTCTCATTGAAAATACAATTAATTTTTAATTTGCCCATTATCCGTCCATTTTTTGACACCTTTTGGGTCTGAGACGTGGAGTGGGCAGTAGTCTAAGCAGAGATCTCCATACCTTCCTTTCCCTGAGTAGCTCTTCAAGAAGGACAGAAAGACATTTCTAAGCTAGCCAAAGGTTTCGAGCCTACTCCTAGTCAGTTGTGCAGATGGCTGAAGCTCCTCAATCGGTGCCTTTCGATGTGGAGGGGTGGATCTAATTTGAATCCCTCTCTAAACACTGAGTTCCTTCCCTTATATCATCACTGGAGACAAATCCATCTGTCAGTCTCCTGATCCATTCTGACCTCACTCGTGACCAAGACCCCAAGATACAGGCCACCTCCACTTAGGGTAGCATTTTCTTTCATCTGTTTCCAACTCAAAGCCCTCGTCTCAGACTTTTGTCCCAGCTGCTTCAAACTCGGCTACAAACTGCAAGCTGGAGGTCATTGCTTCATGAAGCCAACACAATCACATCATCTGCAACAAGCAGAGATGAGATCCTGACATCACCCTGCCACCCTGGGCTGCACCTGGAGATTCTGGCCAATAAAAAGTTATGAACTATAATCCGCAATTTCGAGAATTGCAAACTCGAAAAGCAGCTCTTTTCTTTAGACAGACCTTGAAATGTGCAGTGTTCGTTTTCTAGGCTGACAGATATCAGAGGGTTGCAGATATTTCTAAAGGACGTGCAAAGAGTCGTCTGCGTGGAAAAGAATTTTTGATAAAAGCAAGTTTGTTTATATATATTTTAAATAATCTGTATTCTCATCTTTGTAAATTAACAGTTGTGGAAGAATTTCTTTATTTATGTATTATTCACTTTATTTTATTGTATAATGCCTTGGTGCCACTGGAATTTAGTATTTCTCAATGTATCTCACGCTCATACTGTTAACAGATGGTATCTCAGGAAGTTGGAGGGAAGCATTCACACACAAAGGACCAAGAGTGGGGGAAGAGTCTTTTGTCTCTTCAACCACTCTAAAAGGTAGCAAGGGAGTGTGAAACTTTCTTTGGGGGGGAAAGACCAAAGGTGTTAGAACAGCTGTGTACTGCCTTTTGTTCCTGTAGGAGGTATTTAACTGAGGGCCATGCTAGGCTCAGGAGGGACTGTGCTGATCGTCTGCCCCGCGATGATGCATTCCCTCACCAAGCTTGGTTTCTGTTCTTGTTTTGAGTAAAGAATGTTAGCTACAGCTCACCGCTTGTCTGCAGGCTTTATTAAATGGAAAACTTCCACAACAAATGTTACAGGTATTTACATATGTATCTGCTGTAGTGCTATGACAGGACAAGCAAGTAACAGAAAACTTTAGCAACATATGACTTATAATGTTTGAATGGATGAATATAAGAATTATAAACCACATTTAATTATGTAAATGTAGTTAGACATATTCAGTTTTATAAAATTAAGTTTGTGATTGAAGAGAAGCAGGTTAGAAAATGGTTTAGAAGTAAAGGTGGTTTTATGTGTGTTGTCTGACAGTAAAAGTACTTTTTCACAAGAGGTTGCCACAGCAGTTTGCATCAGCAGATTTTTATCAGGCACCCTTCCTGATGTAACCCCACAGAGATTTGTTTCTCTTTGAGGGATCTTTCAGGTTCAAACCAGGGAACTTTCACTCAAAAGCCAAATGTATAAATCACTATACTATGGAGCCACTCTGAACAGATGTCAGACAATAAAACCAGGTATGTGTGTACATGGCAACAGTTTTATTGTAAATTCTGTTGCACTGAAATGCAACTGATGTTAGCACAGAAACAAATAGACAGATATGACACTACCTGCTTAAACTGAATGCATATTGGTTTTCCCACTGTATTACAAATCTAAATAATCCACCAGGTCTTCAGTTACTCTTATACAAGGTGTTTATGATATACACAAGCAAGATGCAGAAATATGGAGGTCAATGGTGAAAGGGTGTGTCACACACCTTTAACAGTTTACTACTGTTAAGAATAGATTCCTTAATATACATCAGAGTTAAAGAGAATATAGTTTGTGATTGCTTGCAACATTATAATATTGCCGTTAATGGGTGTAAGAATACAAAATAGAAAATAGGCCTGGAATGGGAACAAAGAACTAGGGTGCAGGGCAGGAGGACAATCAACCCCCAGCCCCAGGGCAGGAAGCAAGAGTTACTGAGAGCGAGGGGCAGACAAAGGGCAAACGGACACTACCTTAAAAGGAGATGGGGGTCAGGGTGTCAGCACCCCTGGCCACTGTACTTGTGTATTTCCATTGTGGGGGTGTTTACTGTAGGGGGGAGGAGACCAGAGGTTATAACTGTAACTGTTGTGTGGAGTTCTTTAGATCAGCCTTTAGCATAGGACTGCATAGGATGCAGTGTGCTGATCTCCAGATGCATCTGTAAGAATAATGAGTAATAAAAGGATTGTGTAAAACATGGAAACATCTCAGGGTGATCTCTACCAGGACCAAAAGAATCGCAGAGACCGGCGTTGTCTCAACAAAGGTCATACATGAG
>VUQG01038377.1:0-11835 GCA_015106755.1 Etia nguti
TGAAACAGGACACAGACTGCAATTGCTGAGTCTATGTTTGAAGTTTGTTTTTATATCTAACCTTTACTCTCAAACCTTTAAACAGCAGCGAGTCTGCAGCTGAGAGAGTGCAAACTCAAACTTTCAGAGCAGGTTTGATCGTTTCGATTGTAAATCAGCTGGAAGTGCCACATTTTCACTCAGTCTTGTATTTACAGCATGTTTTAAGTGTTTAAAACTGGGGAATGTGTTATAAATGAGCAGCCTGCAGCCTGCTGTAGCCTACTGAAATCACTAAATGAAGAGCAAATTTAGGCGATTTATTAAATGTATAAATGTTATTATACCATCCATCCATCCATCCATCCATCTTCTTCCACTTTATCCGGGGCCGGGTCGCGGGGGCAGCAGCCTAAGCAGAGAAGCCCAGGTCTCCCTCTCCCCAGCCACCTCCTCTAGCTTGTCCGGGGGAACACCAAGGTGTTCCCAGGCCAGCCGAGAGATATAATTCTCTCCAGCGTGTCCTGGGTCTGCCCCTGGGCCTCCTCCCGGTGGGACATGCCCGGAACACATGACCCAGGAGGCACCCAGGAGGCATCCTTATCAGATGCCCGAACCACCTCAACTGGCTCCTTTCGATGTGGAGGAGCAGCGGCTCTACTCTGTGCCCCTCCTGGATGGCTGAACTTCTCACCCTATCTCTAAGGGAGAGGCCAGCCACCCTTCGGAGGAAGCTCATTTCCGCCGCTGTATCCGCAATCTCGTTCTTTCGGTCACTACCCACAGCTCGTGACCATAGGTGAGGGTAGGGACGTAGATTGACCGGTAAATTGAGAGCTTCGCTTTTACGCTCAGATCTCTCTTCACCACGATGGACCGGTGCAGCGTCCGCATCACTGCAGCCGCAGCACCAATCCGTCTGTCGATCTCCGGCTCCCTTCTCCCATCACTCGTGAACAAGACCCCGAGATACTTGAACTCCTCCACTTGGGGCAGGAACTCGTCCCCGACCCAGAATGGGCACTCCACCCTTTTCCAGCTGTTATTATACTTGATTCTAATCTGCTGCTGATTGTTTAACACTGATGGAAATGCAGATAACACAGAACACACATCACGAACACCTGCTCAACCAGTCACTTTGATCTGCGAAAAATGGAAGCATTAATCTCTTTTACAACAGTGTTAATAAAGTTTTTGCGTGTATACAGAGGTCACACTGCTTATTGAACAAAAAACACAAAGATCAGATGTTTATCGGATTTATTTGCTCTCTCTCCTCCTTTTTTAAAATTTTTAATGTTAGTTTTAACTCAGAATTGGCAACTGAAACAAGTATGACACATGCGAACATCAGGAGAGAAAGACGCGATAGATATAACCTCAGTAAAGGAAGTCGGTGGTCAACCTCCGAGAGGTGACAGTCAGCTGAGGTTATGACAGTTGTGTGCCGGGACCAGCGCTTTGTCGGCGGTATAGCAGCTTGAGCTCTTGCGAGGCAAGCGGGTCTATCACACGCTTTGCAGTGAGACTGGGCTGGGCAGACATCTCCAAAATCATCGAAGCACTTTTGCAAATAGGCTCTATCTTGACAAACCAACCAGATATCTGAAGATTAAACCACTACATTCTAAAAAATATATATTAAAAGTGTATTTGGTGGCACACAAAAAGGGTTTTTCAAGTTTAGTTAGTTTTTTAGTTTCTAAAAAGAATGGCCACCAGGCCAATGGTTTTGACTCAGTCAGCGTTAACCCCGCCCGCTGACTTTGATGGGTGAGGCTGACAGATAAAATTAACTCATGCAGACAGCGGCAGGGCCAGAAGTGTCAAAATGAATTAAATAAATACGTCATTAAATAATTAATTAAATCTGTCATTAATTAAATACATTTTGAAATAAATAAATAAATAATTTAATAAATGTTTTAAATGAAATGAATGGGCATTTAATTAATTAATGAAACATTTAATCCATATTTAATGGCGTATTTAATAAATTAATTTTGTCACTCATGGCCCTCCATACCACACCTCTCTGGAACTCTGAATTGGAGAAGTGGAAGAGAATGGATGGATGAACGGATCTTAGTAATCGCTGCCTGTGTGAGTACATTCATGCAAAGTTTGCTGAGAATGACCTAGCCATGGCGGAGGACACGGGGTACATAGAGCCGTATTACAGACACATACACACATACGCTGCTTTTATTATAGTAAGATATATTGCAGAAGTTATGGCAGTGCTGTGCCTTAGTTATTTTATTTTATTTCTAGTGATTCATCCACAAGACTTAATGACATAAACAACATCTCAACAGAAATGAAGCAACATTAATCTTATTTAAGAAAGCTGATGTTAAAAAAACTGTTAACAGTTATGCAATTTTATTTTATTTTGTGTCATTTCCATGTTCTAATAACCAGTGCTCTTAAACCCTTTACAGCAGAATCCAGGCCTTTTTTTCCCTCCCCCCTTAACCTCTTGTTCATACTTTTCTTTTCAAATGCGCTGGCCTAATTTCTGTGATAAAAATAAACACATCACACATACTGTAACTATAACACTGGATGAGTCTAAACTGAGAAAGTTTACTAGCCTGAAATCCAAAAAAGAAATGGTTTGAGGCATTTGTCAGAATGAAAATTGTGAGTTGTTTTACATTTTAGACTGGAGCTGAATAGAAAATCATTGGTGAGCCAAGTCCCTTTTTAATTTCTAGGGTAAATGCAAGGCTACCACTAGACCCAAGGCAATGTGTGTGCAGCTGAGCCGATGTAATATTTTGCCTTACTTTTGAGTGAACTTGTATTACACACATGCAGGGGAGGAGAGCGCATGCCACTCTCCCCCTCTCTCTCTCTGTTGTGTGTGTTTGCACTGACCACACCATGTCTCTCTGTAGTAGAGAATAAAGTGCAGCACCCTGTACTGTGATGTGGCTGGTACGCTTCTGCCTGTGAGCGACACAGCAATGGTACAACTTCTGCTCTTTGAGAGGATGCTTAGGCCAACCACTTTTGAAAATTGTTTTACCAGTTGCGATGATAGTTAAGCAATTTGCCGGAAAAGGTTAAGAAATGAAAATGTCATTACTGTCATTTGCGTGTTTAGACAAATGTTGTGCATTAACCTTGAAAGTTCAGTGGTTTCAGACCATCATCATGGTTTGCAGACAGAAGGAAAAATAATGTGAAACTCCTACGTGTCTCACTTCCCTGTCGTTGTATCAGTCACTGAAACTCTTTTTGCAACTCAAGAGCAACACTAGGAAGATAAGGATTTTATGTGTTCAGGCAAAGAAGGATACATATTATTGTGCGGACTGTTTGTGGCTCATGGCTATAAGCTGTCTGCACTTTCAAGTGCTGCTTTGTTTGCTCTGTGTTAGACTGTTGCCAGGTTACCACACTGTTAAACCATAGGGAAGCATGCAGCAATGGCAAAGAGCATCCACAGTATCTAAACTTTGTCAAGAGATGCCGTATTATGGTGGTGAGAGTGGAAACTCAACACTGACATTCATAAAACACCGTGATCTTTATAGTATTATTAGACATTAAATCTTGTAATTAAAAAGAATCAAAGCTCATACTCAACTTCACATTCACCTCAGATAATCAGTAAAGGTAGTTATATATAGTAAAAGCTGCAGAGTCCTTTTGATCTTTCCAATAGTAATCACAGTATCAGAAATGTTCAGATCCTACACATGTAATTAACCCATAGCTAACCCTGCACCCGCACACCATTAGTTACTATTTCATACAAATGTCAGCAGCAAGTTTATCTTGCTATTTATTTATCTGTTTGCAGCTTGTTTTTTGAGAGATTCAAAGACGCAAACTAACGCAGGTCACTTAATTAGCTCATGATGTTACATGAGTTGATGATCAGAGTAGAAATATAGCTGCTGTCTTTCTAGTAGAGCGAGCTGGCCGTAGAATTAAAATGCAAAATAAATATTTTTTATGTCTGTCCTTATTATATTAATATGCTTGTTAACAAAATATACAGAATAGTTGTCACGGCTGCACAGCCGGAGTGTTGACACCTATGACAAAAGGTGACATGAACACAATTCTGAGCAGGTGCATGCAAGGAACTATGATAAGGAAACATGAACAGAATCATGGAGAGAAAAAAAAAAACCTTGATCTTGACATGACATGAAGGGAGGTAAACAGACAACCTGATAAAGACTGAATGAAAACACACAGACTAAATACACAGAAGGGTAATGAGGGAAGTGGAAACACCTGGGGAGACACAGCTGGCACAAATGAACATAACGATGCCACAGGGGAAGAGTAAAACTAAGCACACTGAACATCGAAACATTAGACTTTCAAAATAAAACAGGAAACATGGAGAGACGTAGACATGACAACACAGAGGTCAAGAAAAGACTTGTAAATCAGGAGTTCTAGAAGAAACAAAACTAGAATGAAACTCAACTAAATCCTAACTAATAGTGGCAACACAAGAACTTAACATATTTCCAACATAATATAAGAAAACCAAAATATAACACAAACTCAAAACTGCTGGGTCACAGACCCAGCCCCTGACAATAGTACTGAAATTGTTATGGAATTTAAAAACGCAGGGCTACTATACAAAGAAAATTAAACATTTTTTCCTCAATTTAATAAAATATTATGTTGTTCATAAGAGTGCAATATTCATATTTAGATTTATTTACATTTACAAGCTGTCTTAGTGGTATACTAGTAGTATATATACAGTAATTTTAAAATGTCTCCCGAACCATAAAAGCTGATCATTATTAAAGTCTGTGTGTATAGAAGCAGCACAGAAACATAATACAATGTACCTGTTGAAATGCTTCATATATGAGACGGAGGAGTTTTAAGAATGAGCAGGATGTGACAGTTTTGACAAGTTTCTCTTGAGTAAGAGGATAAGTAAAAGGTAAACTCCATGAAAAGCAATAGAGCAGCGCAGAGCAGAAGAACTTTTCCCAGTGGTCAGTTTTTCTGTCATTAACAGGCAGATCTTGGCATTTTGATCTTGGCATTAAGCTCGCCAAACAGTGGAACTGAGCAGTGATATATGGCTTGGAATTCACAAAAGAGGTTACAGCAGCATTTGTAGTAAGCTAGTTACTGTAGTAGGGATGTATAATATTATTGGTTTACTTAATATAGTACTTGGATTTCTTTATATTTTGCAAGTGAAATGGTAGATAGATGTAGTAATTTATTGAAATCTATGCAGAAATACATCGAAATTGAGTAAATAATACAATTTTTTTTTTTTTTACAGATGGCTGCAGACACTCACAGTTGTATCTCTCTGATACCTCTCCTGCTGCCAAAACTTTCAAAGTTGGATTCATCTCTTCATAAGACCTGTTGCCACCGGTTTTCAGTCCAATTCTTGTGTAATTTGGCATACCTCAGCCTTTTCTCCCTGTTTCCCCTCCTCAAGAATGGCGTCTTGGCAGCAGTCCTTCCATTGAGACTATTTCTGATGAGGTTTCAGTGAACAGTAGATGGATCAAATGAAGGGCTAGATATATCTATCAGGTCGTGTGTCAGGTCTTTGCTGGATTTGTCCTATCTCTTAAGGACATGACTTTCAGATACAGTCCATCTGCTGTAGAAAATGAGTGAAAAGCAGTCAATGTCCAAAGAAAAACTTTAAAAGACCTTTACAGAAAGCCTGCAGCACTATTGCTCAAGACCGGTTTAAAGCAGTATAAGAAATAAGGGTTGGCTCAAGACTTCTGCACAGCATATATGCCTTTTTTGCAGTCCAGTACAACAGTCATATTGAACACCACTTTAACATACAGAGAGAAATCCTAATGTTTACAGGTAAACTATTTCATGTTATACTTGCTAAGCAAGAACTGGGCAATCTCAGTTTTGGGATGAGGATTATCAACCAAATAAACTGACATTTTAAACATAATCTGTTATGCTGTCATTTCACTTCCACTAAGCTTCAGACATTGTAATCAGTGCATTTGACTTCAGTGCCTATAAACTTTTTTCCACCCAGCTAGCGGCTGTGATGACAAAAGTAGAACCTAAGTAGTCAGGCGTTGGAAACACAAGAACCCAACACGGCCCTAGGATAGAAAACCTATTTGACACACCAAACGCATTTACCAACTTCTGAAGTAATTGCTTCCTTAAACTTATTGCTAACAGGAATTTCTAAGCATAGGTTTTTAAAAAAACTACCTCTTTTATAATTTCTAGAGTAACTGGGAAGAAATCAATGTTCCTATCCCATAGATGGAGAAGTAAAGAATGTTATGTAATTAATGATAAATCTAGGTTCAAAAAACAACTAATTACCGTGGCTGTTGCTTATTCATGCTGTTCATTATGACATCCTGTGCATTGGCCTCTAGTAAAATTGACATCAGACAGCTGCCCAGATCATACAACACGCACCAACTCAGCAGAGAGGAATGTCATTTCAACAGCATGCAGATACCCCCGAGTCATGACCCTGTTTGGATTGTAGTAGGTGCAGTGCAGCATGGCAGAAGTTGCTTCACAGGATTGGCTTGAATGCCTTCAGCCATCCAGAAAAAAAGAATTAGCTCTTTGGAAAGTCTCCAAGCAAAAAAAACGAGAAAAAAAAAGAAAAAAAGAAAGTGATAAGCAGTGTAGCAAAGGAAGAATAGCCTTTTGGTGCAGCCTGTACTTAGCGAGCTTCAAAGAGCAGGATGTCAACAGAACAGATGCAACATCAAACATGACTTGCATTAGTTACTGATGCAGAAATTGAGATTTCTATCGCTCATTATGGGCACTAGGAACCCAATCTGGAGTCTTGCTGTTGTAGCCTGAAAATGCTGATATTCCTAAGAGTTATCAGTTCACTAGTAAACTTGAGTGCTTCTCCAAAGCTCTAAGGAATATTTCTGTGTCACGATTTTTGAGGGAAGACAAATTTGAATCAGCCTGTCCAAAACTGCATATATCTTGCCATTTGTACTCTCACAAAACACCAAAGTCTGTGGCATAAAATCCTTCTGTAAAGTTAAATTACATAAGTCCATGGTAAATTGTCGTGCAGTTAAAGGAGAAACATCCCCTCAAGAGTATGCAAAACTAACACCCAAACTGCTAGATGTACATTACAAACTGTTCATAAAAGCTTTTACATTTGCTTGTACATTAACACCGACTGTATGAACAAGCACCTCTTTCCTGGAAGATAACCCTCCAGCAAGCAGAAGTTGACGCTCTACTTCAGTTGAAGCGGCATTAGTGTGTTGTTCTGAATAAATCAGGGATCGGTTCACACGGGCAGTATCATCCACCTTGGTGAAAAGGATAAGCTTCAGAGATAATCTTCACAGATGAGGCCAAAGGGCTGAAAGAATTTCAGCTTTCTGGCTTTAATGATTCCCAGTGTCCAAAAAAAAAAAAAAAAAAGATTTTAATGTTGAACAGTCATTAAACTATTCTGATTTGGACTCAATACACAAACCATTAAAAAATGTATGGAAAGATGTGTTAAAGTACAAAAAAGTGACTTCTATGGAAGGAAACACTCTCTAAGAACTGTCCTGATGTAAAAAAAAAAACCAAAACAAAACAAATACATCAAAATCTTTTGATTTGAATACAAATATAGTTGTATTTTTGCATATCCCCATACTTACTTCAAATCAGCAGCTACCTAACACCATATACACCATATGCTCAACTTAAGGAAAAGTCAATAATAAGGCAGAATGTGCTTTAGGCATTCATCAAACTTGTGAAAATACTTCTGCAATAAAGCTACTTAAAATGCCTGAAGAGATATTTCTATTGCAAACAAAACCTCAGAATGATGTAACTCATTTGGACGGGACACTCAAATTATCTCTGTTTGCTTTCAGATTGCCAGGTTTAGGTCTTAAGTCCCAACTCCCATTGCAATATGCAAAATTAGCATATGAGATGTGCAAGCCAGTCACGTGACTTGACCCATCTGGTCTCAGCACTTCCCAGCTTGTGAAGAGAGATGAACATTTTGTCTGGGATTCAGGAGCAAATCATATCTTACAGCAAAATAGCTGTTATATCATATAAAAAAATAATAATAATTTTCCACTCCTGCAGCGTTCATTTAATGCTATACACTAAAACATGCGCAGAAAATTGACACCTAAATGTAACCACCATCATCACACTGACCGTGAACATTAATGGAAAAAAATTCTTTAAACTCTGAAAACTTTTTCTTCGCATCAAGTCTAATTATTCACCAGTAAATTAATAGCTCCTCCCTGTAAAACTAAATGTAACGAGAATAGTAAATGCATACAAAAAATAATAAATAAAATTAAAAATAAAATACAGAAAACGTATATATTTTAATGGCTATTTTCAGATGTCAGTGCAAGAAGGGAGGCTACCCTTCATTTCTCTAGACAGGTGTACATTATTATACAATTGGTCTTTAATGAGCATGCCGTGTTTGTGCAGATCTGTCTGAGCTGGAGGCCCGTCTTCATTCATTTTAGATGAAGTGCCTGGAGAGATACCACATCAATATTCATGCACTGATGATTACAAGAAGCAGGCAATATTACTGCACTTTTAAGTGCAACGAAACGTCAAATACAAACACGTGCAATATGATATATGATTTTTAAATGACGTATGATTAGATTAATGGCTTGAACCAACTCCACTGACCTCCATTAAAGACATTTTTTTATTAATTATCCTCTTAGACATTGTGCAAGACTTAAGGAAATTAGATTACAGAGAGAAAATGGACTGATTGAAAGGTTTTATATTTGATTTGCTAATGTGCTGGAGGTTTTCCCTTCGGAGGCTTGGTTAAAAGAGACACATTCATTCACAGCATCGAGGAGAAATGCACAAATAACCCGACTATTAACCCATGTGTGCAGCGACAAGGATGATTTACTGTGTTACTCTCTCCTCAGTACGCTCAAAGACTAGCGAGTTATACCTGAGGATGCTAACACAAGCAACGATTTCCACCAAGGATTTCAGCTTTGTGCTTCTGAAGCATCACTTCTTAGTTGATGTGTGTGGATGGTGGATTCCCAAAGTAGCTGAGGTAGGTATTGATTTGCTGAGGATAAGAAGGATAAGGGTATATCTGAGTGGTACTGCGGGGAACGAATGAATACTGCTTGAGAGGCTGGAGAGAATGTTAACACAACTCAACGTACACCAGTTTTGCCACAAGGTAGAAAACCAGTTTATATTTAAAGAGTTTTCATCTTGGTATTTAAGAGAAAAACAAAGCCTTTTCTCATGGCAATAGTGAATACTTCCCCCCACACAGAGTAATATTTAGGAACTAAATCCACTCTAAAAGTTTTGTTGGATGAAGTATGGCAAGAAAAGTATAGCAGCACTGACTAAATCTCATTTACAACAATTTATTATCATCTTTATGATTATTTGTTGCCTATTATAACTTATGGAGACTGCCGGAGATGGGAATATTGGGATCAGCTGCATCACTTACAATATGATGACATCAAGTTAATGAGACTTGCTAAAATGTCTTGTTAACTAAGAAGATCAGATCACTTTTTGTTTGGATCTAATTCCCACCTGGGTGTGTAACAGTTTGAGAGATACAGAAAACCACAGATGAATGGCTTTTGTTTGCCAAATTAATACAACAACACGATCTTGGCAGTGTCATTATGGTAAGCCATCTCCACTGACAAAAGAACCCGGATAAACATACTTAATATTCATCAGCAGCCTTCAACAGAGTAAATGAAGTGGAAAAAAGAACAAAAATGTAGACTCTGATGTTCTTTACATCTGTTTGAATAGACGAGAACATATTTATTTCACCTTCTTTTACACTCTTCGCTGGTTGTTTTTAATCATCATTTAGGCGTAGTGTTTGAGGTGGAGCCGCATAAGGACACAGTTAATCAATGGTGGCCTGATCTGAACACTCACAATAAATCACTAGGTTTGTTTCCCCCCCTTCTGTGTACTGTGCCAAAGATTAAGCTTTATTTTGAGAAATTGCTTTTTAATTCCATTTGTTTGCTGTGATATTTTCCACGCCTTGCTCAGTAACGCAGGAGGCTGCAAAACATACAAAAAAATGTTTATACTTTTCACATTTACTACTTCCATCTTGTAAGAAGATAATTTTTTCCCCCCATGCAGCGAGAAGCGTACTTGAAAATGTACGTGTATGCCACACCAGCTTAAACAGAGTCTAAAAAATGAGCAGATTTGATATTTTTTGTCCTGTGCGTAATGTTTTGTGTAAATTAGTGTTGTGCTTGGAGCAAAAAAGCTAATTGGGTTTTGGAAATTAAAAGGCAAAAAATCGTGTAATTACCTGTGCTCTAACTCCAGGTGACTCTGGATTTATAGATTTATATCACTGATTAATGGAAGGTGCTATCCAAAGTTGCAATGTCTGACTTTGTATACCCTTTAGTCTATTAATTAGACTGATGTTACATGTACACTTAATGCTTGCAACTCACAAAGGTTTTGGAAGCCTTGGATTCACCACTAAAATGTGTTATTTAGGCCAGAGTTTCCCAACCACTGTGCTGCGGCACAAGATTATCTGGTTCCACCTGATTAGTACTCTAAGCAATCGGCAAGAGTAACGGGCAGAACAATTACATTATCTTCCACTAGAGGGCAGTGCAACTACCTGCTCTAATTAAATGGGTTGCCAACTGCCAGTAAAATAAAAGAAGACGAAGAAGAAATTACATAATAGTCATACGTAATAGCAATAGATAAACATTTGAAAAGAAAAAGCAGTCAATCTGACCTGGAGAAAATTCGGACACATATGAAGGCCCTAGCATGAGTAGTGGTCAGAAGAAAGCAAAAAGGGTATACTGGGGACAAACCGAGTCAATTCTGCTATGCCTGGTGCACGGAGAAGAATTATCAATATGCTTTTTGTGACATTTTTGTTTGGTGGCGTGCCGTGTGATTTTTCTAATGTGAAATATGTACCGTGGCTCCAAAAGTTTGGGAAACACTTACTTAGGCATCGTTAATGCTAGCATGTGCTAACATGTAGTTCAAATTTGTCATCCAGTAGGGGGCATTCTTAAATTCTTCATTCAGGTTGATATTTCGCGTTCAATCAGTAAAGCAGGAAACTGAAATACAGTATCAAAACAACTGAGGAGCAGTGTTGCCAACTTAGCGACTTTGTCGCTATATTTAGCGAGTTTTCAGACCCCCTTAGCGACTTTTTTTTTTCTAAAAAGCGACTAGCGACTTTTTCTGGTGTTATTCGAGACTTGTGACGACTTTTTGACGTGAAAGCACGTATCGCTCTTACTCTCAACAAGCAGCGGCCGCTGCCGTGAGCACCTCGCCTGTGCCAAGACGCTCACAGACGGCAGGTAGTCCTCACGTAGCAGTCGCCCCCAGCTGATGTCAGAGCAGGAGATATTCACCCCTAAGCGTACAAACTGCAAATGAATCGCGCATGAGCGAAGCTGCCCCCCACCCCCCCGGGAGCGGTAAATGTGCATTTTTTTTTGTTGTTGTCTAAAATAAATCAATGCAAAATACATCAAAATACATCATTCCCATCATTGCAAACTTAGAAATCGGATGTCTTTGCAGAGCCTTAAGTCCATCTTGTACATCCGATTTCGACTGAGGCTGTCTGGTGAGGCTTGCTATATCCATTTTGATTGTTAATGGTTAAAAATGTTCTTCTTTTACTGTTACTTTTTGTGGATCACAAGGTTTAAAACTACTTAAAAAGACACAAACACACCCCAAAAAAGTAACTCGGCCAGAGTGCCTATTTCGGGTCACTTTCGCCGGTCCCAAGTCCGGGTAAAGGAGGAGGGTTGGAATTATTGAAAACAATAA
>VUQG01038402.1:0-15200 GCA_015106755.1 Etia nguti
AAGACCACTTCAACACAAGTGGTGAAGACGGCCGCACAAAGGGCATCTACTGTCTGGAACTGTTGTCCATTTCTGTAAACTTCCTTTGCCATCCATCCCCAAAGGTTCTCAGTTGGATTTAGATCAGGGGAACATGCAGGATGGTCCAAAAGAGTGATGTTATTCTCCTGGAAGAAGTCCCTTGTCCTGCGGGCATTGTGTCCTGTTGAAAAACCCAGTCGCTACCACACAGACGAGCACCCTCAGTCATGAGGGATACTCTCTGCAACATCTGGACATAGCCAGCGGCTGTTTGATGCCCCTGCACCTCCTGAAGCTCAATTGTTCCACTGAAAGAAAAAGCACCCCAGACTATTATGGCGCCCCCTCCACTGTGGCACATAGAAAACATCTCAGGTGGGATCTGCTTGTCTTGCCAGTAACGTTGGAAACCATCAGGACCGTCAAGGTTACATTTTTCCTCATCAGAGAATAAAACTTTCTTCCATCTTTCAATATCCCATGTTTGGTACTCTCTTGCAAGTCCAAATGGTCAGTTCTGGGGTGTTCAAGGAGACGAGGTCTTTGAAGACATTTTTTGTTTTTGAAGCCCTTCAGTCTCAGATGCCGTTTGATGGTTATGGGCCTGCAGTCGGCACCAGTAACGGCCTTAATTTGGGTCGAGGATCATCCAGTGTCTTGACGGACAGCCAATTGGATCCTCGGACTCAGTGCTGGTGAAATTTTTTTGGGTCTTTCACTTGACTTTTTTGTTCCATAACCCTCAGGATCATTTAAGAAATTCCAAATGACTGTCTTACTGTGTCCCACCTCAGCAGCGATGGCGCACTGCGAGAGACCCTGTTTATGCAGTTCAACAACCCAACCATGTTTAAAAAGGGAACGTTTTTTTTATCTTTGCCATCAGAACATCATGAAGGACTATTCCTAGAGAAACACTTCCGGGTCAAATGATCACTCGGTGCCCAAAACGTCCGGGAGCGTGAGCATCAACACAAAACACACAACGGGCTGGTCCGCATATGGTACTGAACGGGGTCTACGGTGCTGGTCCAGACCAACGCCGGGTGCTTGCTTCCCTCCAACCAATGTTGCCACTCTTCTAAGGCCAGCTTTATGGCCAGAAGCTCATGATCGCCCACATCATAGTTTAGCTCCGCCTGTGTGAGACGACGGGAGAAAAAGGCACGAGGGTGTAGTTTACCTTCCACTTGCTGGGAGACTACGGCTCCTACACCAGAGTCAGAAGCATCCACCTGGAGCACAAATGGTTGACTTGGGTCTGCCTGGACCAGGATGGGCACGGAGGAAAACAGCTGCTTAAGACAGTTGAAGGCCCGTTGAGCAGAGGGAGACCAGCAAGGTGGTAACCCCCCCTCACTCACCTTACCACACCTAAACTGTCTTTACACTTAAGTCTCTTATGAACCGGTGATAGAAGTTCGCAAACCCCAGGAAGCTCTGGAGTTCCTTCCGGGTCTTCAGCTCGGGCCACTCCACCACAGCCTTAATGTTTGCCCCTGTTCTTCAATGAACCCCAGGAGCTCAGATTTTTCTCCTTTAACAAAGAGCAGGTTCTCCAACAGACATTGCAGGACAAGCTGTACCTGTTTCACATGTTCAGTCAAGTTATTGGAGAAAATGAAAATGTCGTCCAAATATACAAATACAAAGTGGTTAAGAAAGTCCCTGAGAACATCATTAACCATGGCCTGAAAAACTGCAGGGGCATTGGTGAGGCCAAAAGGCATTACGAGGTACTCGAAGTGACCTAGGTTGGTATTGAAAGCCGTTTTCCACTCGTCACCTTGACGAATGCGGACCAGATGAGAGGCATTGTGGAGGTCGAGCTTTGTGAAAATGGTTGCTCCCTGTAATACCTCAAAAGCTGATGAGAGAAGTGGCAGAGGATATTTATTTTTGACTGTGATTTTGTTAAGGCCCCGGAAGTCGATGCAGGGGTAGAGAGTCTTGTCTTTCTTTTCGACAAAAAAGAACCCTGCACCGAGGGGAGACGCGGATGGCCAAATGATGCCTGCAGCTATGGAGCCCGTTTTAGCGCTCCATAGCTTCTCTCTCAGATTTTGAGATGCTGTATAACCGACTTCTGGGCAAGGGAGCACCAGCAAGCAGATCTATTCCACAATCATAGGACCGGTGGGGAGGAAACAACGACGCCAAGTCCTTGGTGAATACCTTGGCCGGGTCGTGATATTCAGAGGGGACGGTGGATAAGAAAGGCTGAGTAGACGAGTTCAATGAGTTTGGGTGCCGCCATACTAGGAATTGCTGACTGCAAACAATGTTTATGGCACCACCTACTCCATCCTGAAATTCTACCCTTTCAACCTGTGGGTTATGCTGGTGGAGCCATGGGTAACTCAACACCAGGAAAGTACCAGGCACTCTAAACAGGAACAGACTGATCATTTCTACATGATTACCAGACAACGTACTTGCAACGGTTCCGCGAGAGCATTGCACGAATGGGTGAGTGAATGGTGAGAGAGCTTAGCTGGGAAAGATAGGTGGGGAAACACATTCTCAGTCGCACCCATCATTATCCTTCCTGCTACTGAACAAGCTACATCTTTTAAAAAGTGAAGTCCCATTCCTCCCTTATCTGCTGAGCAGGATGAAGATTCCGGTTTCTTTGATGGGAATCGGCACTTGCTGTTCGCTATAAGAATCGCCTCTTAGTGTCACCTCGTTTGCAGCACATCACGAATGTCTAGAAACTTCTACAACTTCACAGAAAGATGGAAGTTTTTGGACAGTGATCTAAGTTTGGCTAATCACATCCATATATAAAAAGTCAGAAATTTAATCTCAAACTGACTCTTAGAAATTGGTCCATGCATTCGTATCAAACAGATTAGACTACTCTAATGCTTTAATAGAAGGATTATCCAGATCATCAGTAGGATAACCTCAACTCATTTAAGATTCCAGCAGCCACAATCCTTACACATTCACAGAAATTTGACTATGCTACCCCAGTGCAGTTCATTGGCTCCCAGTTAGATACAGAATTACCTTTAAAATCCTTTTATTAATTTATAAAGCTCTCAGTGGTTTTCCCCCCAGGTACAACTCTGACTTAGTCAGTGTCTATAACCATGTCACACATCTTAGGTCATTAGCAAACCTACAGTAATACTCTTATACTTACTAGAGGTAATTATAATCATAGTTTGGCAGTTTACTGCTGTTTAATATTTATTGATATCTTGTCTACCTACAGTGTAACATCACTGTGCTGATCTAATATTGGCCAGTCTCATATCTTAGGCTGTCACATTCCTTTGACCCTTTTTATAATAGTTATGTGCCACTTTTTTGTCACAGTTCAGCTTTCCCTGTGATTACACTGACAGCTATACTGTGTGCTCCTTTAATATCCCTGTTCTACTACGGCCTTTTTTCTTTTTATCTGCTGAATTCTCATGGCATAACTTATTCAACAATGTGACCTAACTCCTTTTTAACTATATGGTAGCACCTGGTGTTTGCTTGCTATTAATTTAATATGTAAAGTTAAATAAGTTACATAATAACTTATTTCATCAAGTAACTTATAACTGCTTTCTCAGAAGCATACTTTCTCCTGAATCACCTACCAATTACATCCATAGTTTTCACTCATTGTGTCTTTAGGGATTTGCTAACTTGAACAGTTAGTTTAGCTGTTAGCCAAATTACTAGCATGGCTAGCACTAGCTGCATGTTTGCACTTTCCTGCTCACTGTGTGCAAATGTTTAGCTATTCCTCAACCTCCATTAGTAATAATAATATTTGTAAAGTTTTGAAGACCAGGCTCACCCATACCAACTACAAAGACCTGATAGTCTCTGTAGTTGGTATGGGTTGCTAGTTTATTGTTCCTCTTGTTACTTGTAAAGAAACTTACCTGTCTCATCTTGTGTACGGAAACGGGTGGAGTGGTGGTGTGGAGAGAGTGGCAAGCAAACTCTAAATACTAAGCGAGCTCAAGCTGAGAGCAGATGAATCTGAGAGGAGAAGAATCGCTGACTTTGAGTCCTGCTTTGCCCTACAGCAAATCTGACACCATCACGTGCATCGAGATCTCTTTTGATCTCATACTGATAGTTCCAGTGAACAGCGAGCAAACACAAGTTAAAATTAATTCTAGATCTGTTTTAATCTGCTTAGCTTGCCATGTAATAAAGAGGTAACAGTAAATTGCACAGTTACCTCTTAGCCTTTGAAAATGATAAAGATCACACATGTTGATTATTTCATTTAAAATGTACTGTGGTGGTATATATATATATATAGATATGTGTGTGTGTGTGTGTGTGTGTGTGTGTGTCAAAATACTTACAAACCTTATGCTGTTCTTTTCAGTGCTAGGGGTTGTACTGCTTTTTCAGTCCTCAGCAGATGCAGCCCTTTTAGGCACAAAAGTTGTTAAAATTAAAATGGAATTGAAAGTTCTCTCTCTCTCCTACTTTTATTCATTGAAAAATGTATTTTACCAACACGTAACAGATAGAAAGGTTTAAATGCTAAGAGATTAATGCACTGTCCCCACTGTGGTATGGATTCAAGAAGTCTCCGGGTCTTCAATAATCCCCATCATTACTCACATGCTGAAATCCACAAATAACTCTCCAAAGTGAAGAAAACATTATGCCAGGAATTTACGTGAAAACTGTCAACATTTTACAGATTATCTCTTCAGTGATTTCAGTAATCATGCTTTTGTCCCTTTCTTTTGGCACTACTGCACAGACATTCACACACATATATCCTTCAACAGCTCAGTGGAGCTGAATTTCCATGGCAACACAGTGCTAAAGAGATTTCCAAGTATCAGTGCCATGGCAAAAATTCAAAGAGGAAATGTTTATAAATGCAAATGTCTTTGGAGAGGGCAAATCAAATGGTAAATAAGGTCACAGAAGTTTTCAACTCAAGACAAAAGAGAAACTACCTGAGTTAATGAGAAAAAAATCTAGATAGATAGATAGATAGATAGATAGATAGATAGATAGATAGATAGATAGATAGATAGATAGATAGATAGAAATAAACACATTGTTTAGGTAATTGCCTCACCCCTCGTATCACTACAACATGGAACTGAAAAAAGAGCTGAGAAGTTGTTGTTTTTTTATGAATAACTGGAAACTAAAACAGTGTAAAGAGATGAAAACCAGTAAGAGTGTAATTTTGTGTACTTCATAATCATAATAAAATCCTCATTTTTACTGTCTGATAAACATACATACTTAATATTGAGAGCTTAATTTCCTCTCTGTATTGCAGCCTAATTAATGGTCAGTGTCTTTCACTGGTCAAACAGCCACCCTACCATGTAATAAGAGCTCAGAATCATCACATCAGCAACATAGTGCATTATGTTACAATTGTTAACACAAGTTGTATACATGACATAAAGAGATACAGATACAGCCATTTAGCATTGCCGCCTGTCAGGCAAAGCCCAGTGTCACTCAGTGCATTTATTTACAGTGAATCAAGACAAACAGTGCAAATAATCCACAGTGTCTTCAACTTAGGAAGTCCTGCGTTTGGGTCCTGCTTTCGGAAACCTGAAAGAACAATCCAGCCAGAAATGGACCCAGCGGACTCCTACCTGGTTCGGCAAGCTCTGTTGATGCAGGGAGACCAACTGGATCGGCACAAAAATGCTCCAGCATTTTTCTAAAGAGCAGAGTGCTCTACTTCAGTGCATCACCGAAATCAAAGGTATGTTGTAGCCTCACCCCCTAGTATTACTAATCCTCCACCACCTCTGCCACCTCACAGTGTCGCAGCCGCTTGCCCGCTTCCTTCCTCGCTGCCTCCTGAGCCCCAGGCTGTTCTAAAAGCTCGTCCTGATTTGTCATATAATGACTTCCTAACAACGTTTCGCTGTGACAAAGGTTCGAGCTCTGATGCGGCAGCATATAAAATGTTCAGCCTCAAGCAAGGCAAGAGGAGGCTTGGCAGAGTTTTCCATAGACTTTTGGATTTTTGCGAAGGAGATGGGGTGGGAGGAGAATGCTCTCCGGGGAGCATTTTTCAATAGTTTAAATGAAGAGTTATCACCTAATAAATTGCCAAGATCATTGGATGCCTTGATTTCCATGTGTTTTAGGACTGACGACCACGTACAGGAATATGGTAAACGGGTTCCCAGTTCTCAATGGTTCCAGGAGGGGGTGCAAATCTGGGGAACGAACCCCAGGAAGAGGTGAGCCACACATCCCATGACTTTCGCCCTTGGACTGGAGGAAACGGCAACGCAACCCAGCCGCTGGGAATCCCAACTCCTTCTCCTGGAGTGTCTCTGTTTTCCATCAGAAACACACTCGAGAATCTGGATAATTTTTTTCTTTTCTGTTTTTTTCCATTGTCTGAAGTTTCTCTTGTGGGGCTGACAGATTAGGCTACATGGTCCTTGTCCTCCAACTGCTCTGTTGTTGTGGTAGTGTTAGACTTTTTCACTTTATCACTTTTGATTCCAAAGTCTTATTTACTTTAGTCAAAGTAAGTTTCTCAAGGCAAATTATATTTAGCACTCCCATATTTAAATGAGTGTCTGTGGAAACACTTTGGACAGCTGCACTTCTGGCTTCCTCCTTGGACCTCAGACACTATTATTTCATTTTTTACAGTCAGACTTCCTCCTCATTTCTTGCCTTAGTGGTGCAGGCTTGTCTCGTACATCGTTGCCACTTTCTCTGCTTCACCTGGAGGTAAATGTGTTTCCTTATATAGAGAAATGAGAGTGGAGCCCTCATTTCTCTATATAAGGAAAGGAAATTTATGAGAAAGTATGCAAATCGTCTGGAGAGTTCACAAGACCGCTGGTTCTCATTCTGATTTTACTAACATACTCACAGTTGTAAGAACAAAGTAGGGTGATATGCACATATCATAAGTATGACAGTAATTTTGCATATGAACTTATATTTTTTTTGCAGGCTAAGAGCGTTTCCAAGCAAATATAAGTAAATGAGGCCCAATGATTCCAAACATACTGCCAATGCAGTAAAAGCATACCTGGATAGAAAAACACACAATGGAACACTAAGTAATGGACTGGCCTCCAAATAGTCTGGACCTCAATATTACTGAAGAAGTCTGGTATTATCTTTGCAGAAAACAGAACTGTAGTATTGTCGGGTCTTTATCTTACAATATAAAGGGCATTGAGGTAACTCTTGTTGTGCTGTGGTGCTCTATAAATAAAACTGAATTAAACTGAATTAAACTGAAGTGAATTTAACAAAATGCAGTAAACATCCAAAAAGAGCTTTTAACTTTCTTCAAGAAGGGTGGAGAAAAGTTCCAGAAGATTACTTGGAGACATTATAAGAAAGCTGTCTAAGAGTTCAGGTTTGTTGAAGACTAAAGGTGATTATATCTAATGTCAACTTTAAAGCTCTGTTTTTATATTATGAACTATATTCCCATGTATGTTTGTACATATTTCAATAGATGTGCAAAAAAATGGCTAAACTTTTTTTCCATTTTCCTAACAAAATATAAAATTAATAGCTAGCAATATATCACATATTGTATAATGAGTGAACCACGCAAACTGAAGCATATTAGACCAGTGTTAACTTGATGGATGTGAGTGGTGTGTATAACTCTGATCAACTGTTTGGGTTTTGTGTGCACTGGGATGATGTCTTTGGAAATGATCACAGGACTGAATGCAGCAGTCACAAACAAAGCAACCTCGTGGTTCCCCCATAGGAAATAGGACAACATTGTACATGTGCAATGACAATCAAGAACTATTCTATTCTCACAAAAAATGTTGTCTAGATGAAAATGTGAATTTAATAAAAGTAAGGTTTTCCTATTTTGTTGGGGTCTGTCAGTGAGGAAGAGAAGTGCCAGGCTTTGATATAGAACAAAGGAGATGGCATCTTCTGTGGAGTGATTTGGGCAGTATCCAAACTGAAAAGGGTCAACTGCAGGAGTCTGGAAACAATCTGATCCTTTGGAGTAACTTTAACAGTCAACCAAAAATCTGACAAGTTGTCTCTAATTCATTTTATTAAAGGACAAAACTAAACAATGGCATTCACTGAGAAAGTTTTACAGATAACCAGAGATTTGGGTGGGGCATGGTTGCTTCTTGTCTGAGGTGACAAAATTTCATTGTAATGCAAATTTATGTGCAACCGTTGAACAAATAATTTCTGTTCTATAAATCATTTCTGTCAATTATTCCCTCAAGGACTAGAACCCTTGAGTTAAAATCACACCTGGACATTAAGAGAGATATTTGGGTCATTTATCTGTGGGGGGGTTGGGAGAGCTGTTTGAATGGTCTCCTAATATAAATGAATCCCTTGTAATGCCAATGACAATCTGGGCTCTCTTAAGCAGAATTCATGTTCTGGCAGAGGTAGTGTATTCGCTGTCCACTCCAGTCTGGGACCAGCCCTTTTGCCTGCAGAGAGCTCTGTTGCCACATGGAGACATTGTACAATGTGGTACAATCGGGCTGTAGACCACTCTCACTTGTGCTGTTGTCAGTCATTCAGCCAGGCGTGGAGAAGAGTGAAATGAAAATGAGTGTTAAAAACAACTGAAACCATCTACTAGAGTCACTGTACATACTTTTAAAACATTTTTTGTGGTTTTCCCATTCCTGGTGATCTCCGCTGTTGCTCTTTTCTCTAGTCCATATCACTTTTCAGTTAACACTCAGATGTTTGCGTCATCTGCCTCCAGTGACGTGCAGTCAGGATCTTGAAGGACTGCACGGGAGTCAGTCAGTTAAAATTCCTCTTCCCCTCCCATGTATGCAGACGGGCACATTTGCAGGACCATAAACAACACTTTACATGTCTGCAAAGGTTTTGGCCCCTAAAACTATTGTAGCAATTTACAAATACTTTTAAAAATCCAAAATAGTGAACACACTTTCGGATAAAGTGTAGGCTCCACAGCCTATTTTTGTCTCTCAGTACTATGGGTATTTTAATGTAACAGTGCAGAGGAAGGGAGAGAATATTTAACCAATAACAGACGGACTATAATCATCACGCATGTATTAAAGTTACTTCTACAGTGCGCAGAATGTAAAGTGTTTGTTGCCAAAGAAGATCCGAATATGTGGAATTCTTTGCAGTGTTTTGACTTTACGAACCAAGTAACCTTTCTGTGTTTGTGGAATATTTGACTCGATTTTTCCAAAGTCAGAGTCCAACAATTTTACCAAGAATCCAGCCTAATATAAAAAAAAAAAAAAACTGTCCAACTACCTGTACTAATTCAGTTGGTATCAATAATTTCCTTGTTTTTCTCCATTTTATATTCTGCCAGTCCAAAGCCGAATACTTTCACATAGCACTGAGCAAGTGGAGCACTGTCTCACACTGAGGCACTTTAAATGCGTTTCATTCTTTGAAAGAATGAATGAATATGTAAAAGTTGGACAACATGGCTTCACTTCCTCGCATTTTACAAAATGCCATTCTCAGTAACGCAGCTCTATGTTGTAATAAATAAATTTTTAATAAGTGTATATAGCATTTAGAGTGGACATATAGGATGATGTCTTTTTTCATTGGGTGGTGAATCTGTATCTGAGGGCAGCTCCTACAATCACAAAGAGAAACGAATCACGACAAACCTTCAAATGTGAAATTTATCCCTCAAAGCTGAAGTAAAGCCAATCCTTCCCTGTCCCGACAGAGTCCAGGTTCTGAAGTTCTTAAGTTTTTTAAGAACTTTTGTTTGCTTTGCTATTTTGTTTTAAACCATTTTATTTTGAAAAAATCAGCTGTGTTATCAAGAAAAAATAAAAAAAACAATTGTTCTCCGATAGCCAACTTCATTTACAGCAAAATAAAGCTGCCTCTGTGAGTTTTGAGTCCTGCATTTGGGTCCAGCCTTTGCCTGCCACACAGCTACACCTTGACACAAAGATAGGTTTCTGATGGAGTAATACAGCTGCCATTCAAGGCTACCATCATGACAGTTTCACATAATTTTACACCATCAATTTAGCAATTAAAATCAGACTTATGAGAACGGTGACCTCTTTGAACCCAGCTTAATGTGATCAGAATGACTAAAAATGCAGAAAGGATCCTTTGGGCTGATTTTTTGTTTGTTTCCAGTTGACACCTATCTGCTAACATGGAGACGCCAGAGTTTGACCTATACTGCAGCCAGTAATTAAAACAGTCAACACGCCAATAAGCAACTATAAGCACAATGGCATTGGCAAAAAAAAAACCTATAATTGCAGTAGTAAGAGTGTAAATGGAGTACCTGAAACACAGCCATTTAATTAAAGCCACTTTAAAACCTTTCTAAACATTTTGTGGAGTTGAAAGCGATCGGACACACTAAATGGAAACCTCAGTGTTTATTCGATTTCAGTTCTTTCTCTCTTATGTCATATGTAACAGAAATGTAGTCATACAAAAAGTTCGATTGAGTTTCCAGGCCTGAAAAGGTAAGCCACTGCAAAAGTGCTTTAAACCTTTGTGTCTTAAATCCTTTGTAATGAACAGTGACCACAGGCCTCGACACCATCTTCACTGCTTCCACATCCCCCTGAAACAACAAAAGACCACTGTCAACACCTGGAGTCTTCTCTGGTGAGTTGGACAAAATTGGTGGGATTCTTTCTGTTCAGACAGGAGAGCCACACCTACTCCTCAGACAGTGCAAAATTAGATTTTCTTGTGGAATTGTTATAAGGAGATAATCTTCAGTGGGTACAAGCGGTCCTCAATTCTCACCCAGGGTTTTCATTTGTGGATATATCTCCAAAAAGCCCTACAGGGTATGTTGTAAATTACAATATGAGAAGTGAATTAGCTGCTTAGGATTTCCCTAACTCGTTGGACTCTCTAAATTCTGTGTATAATAGATGAACACATGTGGGAATACTGGCAGCTAAGGGACCACAATTTCCATGGATCATCGCAGTAAACTATCCTTTGCTCCAGAGAGTTTCCTCAGAGGTTATAACCAAATTAAGCTGTGAATCGGACAGAAGTCCAAACTGTGCAACTTGGCTTACCACGCCTCTCTCCTACTTAAGAGCGAGAAGAATCTCTGTGGGTGTGTGACTGCACTGTGGTCGGAGAGGTCATTTCATTGACTCATGCCTGCATCGATCAAAAGACAGGGCCCAGCAATAACGGTAGGGAAACTAGTGGGCGAAATTAATCCATCCACTCATTTCCTGGGCTTTGCCAATTTCTTAGCTTCCTCCAGCCAGTGTGGAGGAGTATAGCAAAGCATTTATTCATCCTTTCATTCATCTTCTGAAACATAAAAAAAACTTGCCTACCTAAACCTGCAAAACATCTTAATGCCTGACAAGTGAGGTGGGCTTTGTTCTTTACTCATTTCCATTTTGTGATCACCTACAGGCCAGGAAGATGTCCACCCACTTCACCACCCATGACACTCTTGTGAAATATTTGTAATCTTAAGAATCATCTTATCCTGGTTAAATGAAGGCTAATTAAAGTAAATAAATAAAGGTGGCTTAATTTTTCATTTCAGATCATAGTGAATAGTGTATGAAGTCCATTTGCGCCCAAAACAAAGGGGAAAAGTGAAACCAAACTACATCCTTACAACAAATCAAAGCCAATGGATCCCCTCACTGTAGACATTAAGGGGATCATGTTTTATGATTATTACTCATCACTTTTTCCTATACAAAGAATAATGTCTGATTTTTATTTTTTTATTTTTTTCTCTTTAAACTCTTTAAAATGCTAAAGCTCAAAGTCAAATTCAACCATGTAAACACAATCAGAATGTAGTAGCTTCATATCTGAACAGAATGATAAGCCTACATCAGAAGGCTCTAGCTTTGACTGTAGCTTGATAAAATGCCTACTATTTTGATGAAAGAGATCATGTTTGACAGCTGGCACTTTCTTCCATCTTCACAGGACAGAATCTTAAATACATCTGAAGTGATAAGAAATACAAAATACTTATACTAACCATTTATTCCAAAATCAATAAAATGTGATTTGAAATGAAAATCTTCCAGTGCCTGAAAAGATTTGAACTTAATTGCGATCTCTGTCGTGAAGCACGAGACAAGAGCATTTCCTAACTGGTTACTTTAATATATATTGATCCCAAGTATTCATCTTTCCAGGTGGTGCATTCAGTTGGGGGTAAGCATTAATCAAAATCTTTTTAAAGGATTATAGGAGCTGGCATACTGACAGGCAAGTTCATCAATACACATCAAAACATTGCAGAAGCTGCACATATGCTCCAACTCTCACCCAAACACACACACACAAACACACACACTACTGTATGCTTACAGCCTTCTGTGTAATTTTTCACTTTGATCCAGAGTCATTTTTAAAGCTGATGCAAATCCCCTGAATTCATCATGAAGAGGGGCAGTAGAATCACAAGAAGAGAAAGGTGGAAGTGTTGTTTGGAATAATGAAGCACTTTGAATGCAACCTCAGATTTAAACATTTTCATTTCATTAATGTTTAAATGAGTACTAATACCAGCACATACTGTACATCCATTGTTGGGGGAGTTTCTTTTGTCTTTGTCCACTTCCACATTTAGATCGTACTGTGGATCTGACAGAAAACTATACAAATTTGTGCTGCTCCTGGGGGAATATGCTCATCATTTTTGAATTTAAAAAGCTGCATCTGTAGTAAAAAAAAAGAATGAATACATTGTTAGATCCTCCACAGAAGTTTTCTAATTCCATTGCAGTTTTTGTGATTACACCCTCATGCGTATGTGCCCTGCTTTATAAAATCTGGATCTTTGTGTAAATATTTGGCAGAATTTTTGGTATAAATAATCTTTTCCTTTTATCTAAGCCCAGACAGCAAGTGAACCTGAGCCAATGCCCATACCTTGTTTTATTTAAATAATGCATGATGAAGTTAAACTTCTTCTAAATTGAATGAGTATTCCATTGATTAATAAATTATTAGTGACAATGAATTTGTTTCAACTATTGTTAACATTGTTCTCATTAAAACAGAAAAAAAAAACACTTAAAAAGGGGCCTGTCATGGGCCAGAAGGCCCGTACACAAGGGTGGACCCAAAAGCAGATTTAATGGACAAAACAAGCTATTATTTAACAAGGCTTGATTTTTCACAGATTACTTGCAGATGGTAAGTGAGAGGCTTCAGAGAGGGTAGCTGAGTGAGTGTCTGGCTGAAGGGTGGGGTGTGAATCCAGGAGTGATGGCAGGCAGGAGTGCGGGCAGGTGAGTCTGGTGAGTAGTAGTGTTTTTCCAGGAAGGGGTTTTTTACTGTAAAAACCACAAACATGTTTAACGAATCATTTTCATAACTTGAAATGCAAATAGAAATTGTACATTTCTAAAAATTATGCACAAATTTTGCAAACAACAAAGTTATATGGTACTATTTACCAAAAAATGCAGCTAAGGCCTCAGGCATTTTTTAAATAACCATTTAAAACTATTTACAGAACAATCAGGTGTTCTGCATCAAATAAAAAGGCACACAAATTATTTGTGCCACTCCAAAAAATAATTTCTGTCCACTATAAGACAGAGGAGAACACCACAGGCCTAAACCCTGCAGATCTGACAACAGGTGGTGTATCAGTCCTGTTTTCCAGGTGGAGACGGCGTTTAGACTGCAATCTGCCTTTGGTGGCTTTTTTGGAGCAACTGTGACATTCAGCAGTATAACTGACACACAAAACAAAACAATGACTACACTACACACTAACTATAGCCTCCAAACACACAAAACGCCACTAATGTCTCACATGTGAAAACTCGCTCTCTCTCTCGCTCGCCCACTTTCTCTCGCAAGTGTCACTCCTAAAACTGTCCCCTCTTCCTAAACAACCAAATGCCACATGTTGCCATATCATCTTTTTGATTGACATGGTAAACTTTAACACCAATAGGGAAGGGAAGTGGTGTTTCTTCTTTGTTTTTTCACTCGCAAGTGGAGAGTGTTTGCTAGCGCTGTCCTCAGAAAACGCTGTTTTACCGTTCTTCCCGCTGTAAACACCACCGTTTTGTTCAGAAAAAAAACATTGCATGTATTTTTTATCATAACTCTGGTTTTACGTGGCCTATCGGCACAATTTAAAAACTAGTATATAATTTGATGTCCCTTTCGACCCAAGTTGAAATGGAGACTCTGGGTTGCTGCATCTTGTTGCTGTGTCGTCTTAAATTGGTCATGTGATTTTGACGCGCCGGCGCGTCCGTCGACCCCAGAGGGTTAAGACACTCCGGCTAGCCCGGCTTACATATAAAACAGCTATGCAAATGTGACACGGGTGATAGTTTGATCAGAACGCATCTCCGAGCAGCCTGAAGCTGGAGAGATTGGCCTGAGCTGGTCCCACAAGACGCAAGGACCGCAACTGAGTGGCCGCTCACGGTCAGCCTGCAAGTCGCTAAGCTGACCGGGGAACGATGGCTACTGCTGATGGGCACCCAGCACCTGCTCCCCAAAGGAGGGGCTGGGTGCCACATTCAAGTTGTAAAACTGTGTAAAGGTGGTGGCTAAGGACCATGTTGCCCCTGCACAAATGGCAGAGGGGGAAGCCCCCCTCCACAAGGCCCAAGAAGTGACCACACCACGGGTCGAGTGGGCCTGCATACCCAAGGGGAGAGGAGCTCCTACCAAGGCACAAGACTGCTGGATTGCCTGTCCCATCCATTGGGACAACGGTGACTTGAAGAGGGGCCTGCCCAGGATCCAGGGATGAAATGAAATGAACAGATATTCCATCGTCCGAATTGGCCGGGTACGTGAAACGTACAGCACCAGAGCTTGGACAGGGCACAGAGCCTGCAGACGCTGAGCTTCCTCTCAGGGCATGCCATCCAGGAAGGGCGGGATTGCCGAGAACCAGGGCATGTGGGGCCAGAGAGGGGCCACCAGGACCAGCCACACCACCTCGGTCTGGACACGGTGGAGGACTTTACTTCAGTAAAGATTCAAGTTGTAGTTATTTGTATTTCCTATCACTTTAAATCTTCACTCAAAGACAAGTATCTTTGACAGTGTATATATAGATGTATTATATATTAGAGACAAATATTGTTCTTTTAATTTGTTGGCATTACTAAATTTGGCTCAGTGCTTACATATATGTATAAAAAGAAAATGTACGTGCTGTGATAACTGTTTCTGATAAAATGAAGAGTAGACCGATATATTAAATATTCCTT
>VUQG01038404.1:0-14505 GCA_015106755.1 Etia nguti
CAGGACCCTCAAGCTCCCAGGCCTCTGGTAGAGGACCTGAGCTTGAAGGATAAAGACCGCCTTTCATGGGTGCGAGGGGAATGATTGTGTATATATATATGACTGCAGTCATGTCATTGTTTTTGAGACTCAGTTTCTCTTCAGCTCTTTGTATGTTAGAACTTTGCTCTCATTCTCAGTTCATGGACCAACAACAACATGAGCAAGAGTGGCCTATAGACTGGTCGTAGCACATACTTTGTACACTACCTCCATCTGAACACAGAGCTCACTGCAGGGAGACGAGCAAACCCTTGAGTTGAGTGGACAGCAAACACGCTCTCTCTGCTCAACCATAAGTTCCACTTTATAGTGATGCTACTCCTTCATATCGAGAGAAGCCAATTGAGTTGGCTGGGCACCTCTTAGGCCCTTTAGGAGGCCCTTGGGGAAACCCTTGAAACGTCAGTGCTGGTATAACTGAAGAAGTCAAAACTAGAAGCAAAAACATTGCTTAGTGTTGGGTTTTTTGTTTTATTTTCAAAGTCTTATCTTTTGCCCCAGCTTAATAAAATGGAGAGTTGCACAACTGGCAGAAACAGTGGATGTGACATCTATTTGACATCAATTTTGTCAGGCACTGGATGGCAGGTATAATGGGGCCCTAAGTGTCCCACCAGATGAGGAGGAAGTAGCTAGAGAAAGGCTCCTGTCTCTGTGACCCAAACCTGGATAAGTGACAGAAACTGGATCGACTGATCTTTGGTGTTACTGTCTGAGCTTTTGATATTCCTGATCATGCCTTAAATCATACAGATCTTTGCTGCTTAGGTTACATTAGGGAACGTATATATGATCCTACCAAGGTTTTATAGTTGTCAGTGTGTGATCTCTGAAATTATGATAATCAAATATTATATAAGGTAGCTTTGGCTGATACTACAGCAATGTCTGTTGTCTTTTCTTCTAGGATGTTACCTATCCTAGTATATGTGGCTCTTGTATAGAAAAAAATAAAAAAATAAAAACAAGAAGAAACTGATATTTATTTGCATTGTGTAACAAATTGTGCAAAGGTTGGTCACTATAACATGTTTGTATACAGTGTTTCCTAGAGCTCCACTATCATTTCCATATTCTTATAGCATGTCCCAATACTCCATGGTATAATATTTTCTTAACCTGTTTCTGCAGTAAAAGCAGTTTCTTCAGGAAAACATGATGAATTGCAACCATTTCACAACCATAATGGTAAAACCATAAAAGCAAGTTTTAAAAAAAGAGTTTTTAGATATTTTATCAGAGAGAACAATCCACAGATCTCAGGCTCAGTGGGAGACAACTCTGGGGACCAAAAGCACTGATGCCTTTAGTTTTCCACCATCTATGAAACATAGCCAGCAGGCCCAGATCACATGACCTCAGGGACTTACTGAGGATGAATGGATGTTCACTGATTTATGCTGATGCTTGTCCAAGAACAGTTTCAAATTCAAACCAGAATCTTAAATTGGACCCTGCCGTTAATGGTGAGCCAGTACAAAAGAAACAACAATGGTGTGACGTTTAAGTACTCAGAAGGTTTATGGTGTTTTTGTGCTTGTTTGATGTGACATCAAACTTGGCGTGCGACACCCGCCGAAATGTCTGTGGCACTTCGGCTGGTCATCCACCTTTCGAGTTCGGTAACCTGGGAAATTTACATTGGAGTTGTTCCCACTGTTTGAAAACTTGAGACTCAGTGGCAAAAAAATTCATTCAACATCAGGACTTATGTGGCAGTGTTGCCTGAGTAGTGGCACCTATCGATCAAGAGAATACAGCAATGTTCCTCCGCCTTAACGGAAGTAGAAATGACTGTGTGATAATGTTGCAGCAGCAAGTAGCAATGTGGAGGGTATACTAGTGACTTAGGAAGCCTCACAGTGGCATTCTGAACAACCAAGCTTTCAACAACAGTATAGCGTACTACCAACTTTAAACTCATGGTGTTTTGGTTGAATATCAATTTAGCATCCTTATAGAAACATTGATGCAGACTACCCACATGGTCATGACATGAGAGAGTGAATTAGTGAAGTGAGATTTGAGGTACTAATGATGCAACTGAAATTACTGGTGCACTGTAAAGAAATAGCTGTAATGCATAATTTTACATGAGTTGATGGAGGAATAATTTTCACTTGTTAGAGAAGCTGTGGCTTGGGTCATAGAGCAGGTCATCCATGAATCCAGAGGTTGGTGGACCAGTCCCCAGCTTCCCCTGCTGGGCAATATAGTGAACCCTGATATAGATTTAAAAAAACATTACGAATGTTTTTGTGATTGGCTGACTGAGACTTATAGTAGAAAGCAACTATATAAGTACCAGTTCATTCACTGCATACCAACACATTTGTACGAACCTAGAAACAAAAAGAACATCCTGTCACAACGGGTGGACGGACTCAAGTGCAGGACTCAGAGAGCTTTAGAGAAACAAGAGGTTTTATTTGCAAACACCAGGTGAAATATATACAAAGTGCGAGTGGACAGGACTCCAGGGATTCTAGGGAAAAAGGGTTGGTCGCAAACACTCCACTTCAGCCACACACTCCGATCTGCCGATCACTCACCCACAATTCCAGGGAAGAACAGGGATGGGTCCAGGAGGTCTATTCACAAAGAGACACACAAGTTAGACTAGAGGCAAAAATCCAAGAAGGGAAAGAGTAAGTTAGAGCTGGGGCTACACTGACGCGAGTAGTACAACGATCCATCGCCTTAAGAAGTGGCAGGAACGCAGAGATAACGAGCAGCAGGTGAGTAGATTACTTGCAGGTGCGTCTACCAAAGGCGGGAACCCATAATGACTTCCACCCAGGCAGGGAGGAGTGGAAGATCGAGCGAGAGAGAGAGAGAAACAAAAACAACAGTCCAGCTGATGATCCCCGGGGAGGCATGCCAGATCATGACACATCCTTTCTGTGTTAGCTTTGAATGCCTGTCTCAATTTTATTTGACCTTCACATTTCAGTTCTATTCCATTCTGTAAAATTGTGAAAATAGGACATATGTGAAGTCAGAATCAAGAAAAAAATGCTTTTTTTTCTTTAGGATGTTGACCAAGTGGCCATAGTGGTTTGCCCACCTGGCATGCACTTACACACTCCAACAGACAGGCACACTAGCTGTATCAGCAGACTCTAACCGGCAGGGAGCTGGCTGTCTTCGTGTGCTGGCTCTGGACAGTGGGAGGGTGGATTGTTTTACCGCAGCCTAATAAACCTGCTACTTCATTTACAGGCTGATGAATGGGTGTAGGGTAAAAGGGCTGATGGTGCCGACAGGAGAGGGATGACTGTGGTGGACAGTCTCTGTGCCACAGCCAGAGGAAGTAAAGAGAGGACACAGAGTCCTAACGCTCAGGCAGAAAGCCCAGGACGGACAAACACATGCACAGAAATGTGTGTATGCGGACTGAAATTAGGAGCAAAGCGCTGCAGAACAAATGTCTCTTATCTGGTCATCAGATGCAAGGTTTACATGTGATTGCTGAATTGAAAATGTCACAATAACCTGACCCTGTTCACGGAAATGTTTTCCCAAAGGTAACATTCCAAAACGAAACAAATGTAAGGCTGATCATCAGAAGCACATTGCAGAAAATATTGACTGCTATTGATCTATCACTGAGTTTCCTGCTTCGGACACTTCAAAGCCTTCAAAGAAAGGAACTCTCCCTCTTTTGTCCTTCTCTCTACATAACACAGAAGATGCACATGGTCAAAATATTTGTTGGGATGGCAATCTGTCTTTTCCAAAGTCCTCCTCCAAAATCCGGAGCTTTTCATTAGATTTTACTTTAAAAACAACTGACATGAGCGGCTTGAGTATTGGAGCCACATTGGTTTCGTTAGTGACACGCATATGTACAGGATGTGTACGAGTAAAATTAGGCCAAGCTGATGAAAGAGTTGATAGAGAGAAGTGTCTCAGACTTCCTTTTTTTTTTTTTTTACTGAATACGTGGGAACATTTTTATCAGTTAAAGTATCTAAAGACAGTTGATGCTGAACACAGCTGTGTTTGTAACCAAACCCAGCTGCTCACTTTCTGAGCAGTGAAGGCTGAAATGGGTCAAGTTCAGTTGAAAAAAAACAATGTTTGGCTTAAAAGGTGCAAAAGACACAGTTTATAGCTTCACTGAATAACAGTCACATCTCTTTGTGGTACCATTAGCAAACAAAAAGCTTTAATGAAGCTGATGAAACTAAAGACAATTCCCAAAACCCCAGTGTTCAGAAGTCATACACGTTGGTCATACAAAATAGGAGTTCAAGGAGAAAAGCATAAGGAGTGCAAACAGGCAGGTTTAAAAACACAGAGCTGTGTTTAAACACCCACAGAGGTGTGTTTTAACACAACTGGGTTTAAAAGATGTGAATGAAGAAGAAACACTCGGTGTATCACGGGAAGCAGCTAGCAGTCTCGGCCTGTTGTAGAGTAACCAAGGAAGGGTTCAGGGTCATCTAATCCAGCTCTAAATGTATGCTTTATCAAAAAGGAAAGTTTAAATCCTCATAGTAAAAGTAGATATGGTGTTTGTCTCCTGAATCAACATAAGAGGGGGCTGAAATCTAAAGTCTCTGCCTCCTATTCTACTTTTAAATATCCTAGAAACTGCAAGTAAACCAGCAGTCTGAGAGTGAAGTGCTCTATTGGGGTGATATGGTAATATGAGGGCTTTAAGATATAATGAGGCCTGATTATAACTTGGGTTTTTTTTATACTGATGTCCATTAGCATGCACTGCCCCAGTTAAATAAATGAAGGGGGAAAAATGTGTTTTTCCTATCAAAGGGCCTATTTTTCATCATATAACACTTCTACCTTGTGATTATGCACACCATGAATTTTATGTCATCAACATTTGTCATTTTTACAAGGTGGTGAAACCTTTTCTGCAATTTAAATGATGGGTAAACAGTATTCTGGGTGTTGGGTCTCCCTTCCACCACATTCCTGTGGTACTGTTTCCAGCTCTGTCTGTGCAGACTTAAGCCCACATGTGCTGGTATGTACCACCAGCATCACAGCTGTGCTGCCCATCACTCAAAAAAGAGGGCCTGGTGAAAGGAGTTCCATTCCTCCTCATCCCTCACCCTCCCACTCCCATCACCTTCTCTGTTCCCTCAGCCCTGTCAGCATGGCTGACCTCTTTCCCCCTGTCAGCACCCAGGTATAATGTGACCTGTCACCATGGCCTATTCCGCCTCAGGCGGAGCATTGCTTCTGGCTGGCCAGTGGTGAGAGCCTTAGCAGGAAGAAGAGAGAGGTCATTCTGTTCAGCTTTGTGAGTTAGGTACGAGGTTCAGTGTTTTGATGCTCAAAACTTGTAGAACATAATTTCCACCCAAAACTAATTGAAAAGGCATTCTAAAGACATCTTCTCCATATATTTAAACAATATTCAGTTTTGGTTTACAAGTGAAAGGCACAAAGCAGTCCTTAAAGGTTGTTGACAAAAAACCTAAAAAATGATATCTTTTTACATCCAGACGTAGTTAAAAATGTCCATTCCATCATTTTCTTCATCACTTATTCAGCTATAGTAATCAGGCTGGAGTCTTGGCTGGTCTATCACAGTGCTAACCCAGAGAGCTAGACAAATCAGTCGGTATGCTCACTTCCAGATATCAAAAAGATACAGCAAGAAAGATCTGAGACAATCAGAAAATTCAAACCCAGATCCTTCTTACTGGGAGGTGACCCTGCCAACCACTGCACCACCGTCCCAAGAACTGGAATTTGTGCTGTTTTTCTGTGTTCCAGTAGTAAAGTAGTAAAGCAAGGAAAGACTGAATTTGTTTTGCTTCTTAATAAGGTAGAGGCATTGCATACAGTGCGATGCTTGTTTGTCACACTGAAAATCACCTCTGGAGCACCTGAATCATGGACAGAACCTGGTCTATGCACTGTGTGTGCCATATTTAGGAGGTCACAGGTACATGACAGTGTCTGCACAGATTATAAGTTTCACAGTTTTAACAATGTTCTTGGTTTGTTAAGTCAGGGCTGGTGGGGCTACTTCCTGACTTGCAAGTCAGACTTGAGGGGGTGTTGAAAACCCCAACTAGGAACTTGGAAATTCTAATTAAAATGGAATGCACTATTAATAACAATAGACAAAGATACATATAATGTGCAGATATGAAGTCAATCTCTTAAACTAAAATAATAAATATTTGCGCAGCTACATGGAGGCTACATATATTCCTGTTTTAACTCAAACACTGTTATATACCTAGTTTATTGTCAAGACATCTAAAACTGTCCATATACATATAGTAAAAATACGTGGAATCGTTTTTTGGCTGTAATCTGTGAAAGTCTGGGCTACATGAAAGCTACAAATTGACACAGTATACCCAGATACCTATAGCCCACTTTCATAATAGTCAATTAATTTACAGTGGCACATTGGGGGTTGTTGAGCATGAATCATCTGTTTAAGTCTAATTTGAGTCTGAACTATGACTTGGCCACGCCAAAACCTTCATTTATTCAGTCATTCAGTTTTGGATTTTTAACCAATCAGAGATTGACTTTCTGATCTGCTTCCAAATATTTTCCTGCTGCATAACTAAGTGCATTTATGGCTCAGATATTCTCCTTCAGGATTTTCTGGTAAAGAGCAGAATCCATGGTTTCATCAATTAAGTATAAGTAATAAGTTGTCCAGGTATGGAAGCAGCAAAACAGCCAAAGACAGCTGGTGGTCAGTCAAACTGTGTTCTGTGTGTGACATGCTATTAGTTTTACCCTGGATGTAACAGGACTCAAACCTTCCAAAAAGTTCAACTTTTGTCTTATCACTCCACAAAATATTTTCTCCAAAATCTTGGGGATCATCAAATGTGAGATGAGCCTTTGTGCCTCACACATGGTTGCCATTTTTTCCCAGTCTCTTCCTTTTTGTTATATCATGAACTGTGGCAAGTGAGGCCTCCAGTTCTTTAGATGTTGTTCTTAGTTTTTTGGGGGTGTGCTCTTGGAGTAATTTTGGTAGACTGGCCACTCCTGGGAAGGTTCAACACTGTTCCAAGTTTTCTTTATTTGGAGTCTCAAAGCCTTAGAAATGGTTTTGTAGCCCTTTCCAGACTGACAGACATCAGTGACTTTGTTTTGAGATCTTTTAGTCTACTTCACTTTGTCAGACAGGTTCTGTTTAAGTTATTTCTAGATTCAATAGGTCTTGCAGTAATTACGCCTGAGTGTGGCTAGTAAAATTGTGGGAGTATTTACTGTGCATCAAGTAATTAGCCTCATGTCATCGGATTCCCATGATGCATTGAGTGTTTCTTCTTCAGTCACATTTTTCACTTACTATTTGTTTATACACCTCTCTGCATTTAATTGTTAGCTATTATTAACCTCTGGCTTGTCTTTGTCCTGTCTTCCTCCCCTACCTGAGCCTGGTTGTGCTGGAGGTTTCTTCCTGTTAAAAGGGAGTTTTTCCTTCCCACTGTCACTAAAGCGCATGCCCATAGGGGATCATATGATTGTTGGGGTTTTCTCTGTTGTCTTTGTCTTTACCTTATAAGGTGCCTTGAGGCAATGTTTTTATAAATAAAATTGAATTGAAACGAAACAAATGTCATTCAACTCTGACTGTGGATTTCATTAATTTTGTTCAATCTGACTTTCAGATGATGATGAAACATTCAAACGTGTAACTGGCTAAAAGTAACAGTACTGCAATTTTTGAAATAGTAGGCGCTATTGTTTGGCAGCAAAGATGCACTGCAACTGCTGATCAAAAAGATTCCTGGTTCAGCAGGGAAAGCAATTTAATGAAGTGACAGCTGGTATACACGTGGGTTAGGCTTCATTTAAAGACTGTACCCTAAGGATTAAGTACACACTGACCTAAGGGACAAAAAGGTCATACAAAAACAAACCTTATGAGCTCAAACACTCTTTTCAAAGCCACAAAAAATGTTCCAAAAATGAGACTCCTTTCATTTAACAACAGGCCTCTTAGGAATCTCCTAGCTGTCTGAAGAGAAACAACAGAGAGAAATGTGAATGCAATATCACAAGAAAGAAGACAAAGAGGTAGTTACAGTTGGAAAATTTCTCCTTTGAGAGTTTTCTGACAAAAAGAAAGGACCAAGATTTCTATCAGTGCTGCGGGGTGAGACTGGGAGGAGACTGTCACACAAGCAGAACAAGCTTCACCTAGTGGGAACACAATGCTGCCTGACATTTTACTATTTGCATGTAATGATTTACGCACGCACACTTAGCATTTAACCATGCCACAGGGCAATGTCTCGGCCTATTTGATGGTTTACCGGCTGCCAGCAGTACTTGTGTCATGTGAACTGAATTTGACCTGACATACTGCTGATGTTTCTACAGTTATGCCCTCCAGCTTCACATCATTAGACATGTCAGTGTGCAGCCCGATGCACAGTTATTGTGCTGCAATGTAACAGAAGTCTGTTGTGGCCAGTCACAAGAGAGGAACCACGCTGCTATTTATTACAGTGCACGTCTTTGTTAAAGCCAACATATTCAGATGACGGGTTCAAGGACTTCTTCCCAGGTGCTTGATTCAACAAGCCCCGGTGACATACACATACATACTGTATATACACACACTGGTGACAGTGTATATTTGGCTATGGGGTGTGTGATTCAGTGTGGTGCAAGCTGTGGATGGGCCGACCTCATTAGAAGCGAAGGAGGGGTTGTTGGCTCGGCTGTGGCCTGGGCTGCTCGCTCGCAGGATAATTTACGGCCCCTTCATCCTGGCGGAATGTGTTTGTAGCTAGGCGTAATGGAGGCCATCCATTCTCCCTGTCAGCGTTGGGAAACACTTTTTTAGCCAGCTATGGGAGGAAATCTTTGACAGAGAGAGGGCAAAGCTGTTTCTATGCACAGTAGATTGCTAGCAAGGAGCTTCAGTGTTTGTGGGAATAGGGCTGTGAGAAAGATGCCATTTGTTTTATGTATTTCCCGTCTTATAAATGTGTCCACTTGCAGTCCATAATTACAAGGACTGCACAGTGTACTCTAGGTTTAGGCTCTAAGAAGCATACACATGTGCTACAACTCTGTTTAACTGTCAAAGAAATCCTTTAAATTCAGTTTATTACTTTGTCTTCAGTGACACGCTATTTGTTGCACCTCATCATCAGCATATCACTGCATCTTCACTACACTTTACAAGGTGTCATTACATTTTACAGGAACTGGCAAAGTACCCGAGCAGAATAGAGAAAATCTGACAGGCCTTACTGATTTCTTCCATAGCAACAAAGCCTCGTTGTGAAGACACTAATTTGGCGAGCGTCAAACAGCTGTGGTCTGACAAAGTCTTGGAACCAACCTGACAAAAAACAGCTGCAGGGGGAGCAACAAAACAGGAAGGACAATTTTGGTAAAAGCTTATATTAGGAGAAGACAAAGTCTCCAAATCTCTTGTCTTTTGCTCCGCTTTGTATCATTCCAAGACAGCTGTGGGAAGTTTTGAAGTGATGGAAGCCAATGTGTCACACTTGGCGTTACTCAGAGGCCTCTGTGTTGAGTTTGTCAGCCCACTGAGAATGTGCAGACCTCGGGCAGACATGGAGGGAGCTTAGCGCCAAAATGGCTGAGCAGCATCACCTTTGTTCCTCATCAGAGCTATCACATCGACCTTCAATGAGAGCCACAGGAGAGAGAGGAGAGCACTGAGGAGCAGGGGAAATAAATCAGTCACATGTGCACTACCCACGTATGTGTGTGTGTGTGTGAGTGTGTAGCTCAGTGTTTGGAGGCATCTGTTTGTGTGCACTTGCACGTACCTGTTTGTCTGTGTACTGTTGCCACTTTAATTAATTCCACTTTTCCTTCCCACTACAAGCTCCTCCTCTCCTTGTCGAGCTCTGGCGGGTGACTCTTGTTAGCTGCGCAGCGAGCAGGGAAGTGACTGCGCCTGACAATATAATTTACATTGTCTGTAGAGAGCGATCGGAGCACGGCAGCCTTATTTATGCCACATTAGGGGATTTGCCTGTGCTGCCGTCTCCTGGTCCAATCCATCAGATGGCTGTTTTCCAATGCCGCTTTATTGGAATGTGCCCTTGAGAGAGTGCTGAGTAGCAGGGAGTGTGTTTATCTGCGTGTGCACCAGTGCTGTGTTGTGTGTTTATACGGAGCCATATGAGTATTTGTTGTGTATTTGTGTGGGGTGGGGTACTGCTTTGTGTGAGCGCGTCCACGCACGAGTGCGCCGATTCAGTCGACTGACTGTGGCCAGCATTGTCAGACAAATGGAGTCCATTCTCCAACCGACCAAATTACAGCTTAACTTCAGAAGGGGAACAATGATTGCGAGGCCATTGTCATATCAGTGTGCCTGCACAGCAGAAAAGTGGCTACTTTCCTGCTGCGCCAGGGCTTCTTATGCAGCATGTCCTCAACAGGAACGAGCAGAATTTTTCCTCCATTGGCTTTCAGATCTGCTGCTATTGACTTGTCTCCCTTTGTAACGGTCCCAAATTACAGTCAAGCCATTCCCTCGGCATGCCTTTCAGTGGATAGCTGTCTCGATAAGTGAGTTAGATGCAAATTGACACGGACACCCACACGCAGCACAAGCATGGCACAAAGCTTAGCGAACAGGAATATGCATGGGAAAGTTCTGGCAGTGGAACAGAGTAATGAACGACACCAAGGAGCTCATTTTTCACAGAGGATACAAAATGTCGAGTCCGGAAAGACATGTCGGAGCTGCGAGGCGGCAACAAATGCGGCTCCAAGTGCTGCTCATTAATCATAAGGAGGGAGCGGTGGCGAGGGGACCCGTATCCATCTGTAGCGTACTTATGAGAGCATTATAAATGTGCAGTGTAGCTGGTTGACTGAGAGAGTAAACAGCCGAGCGGTGTACTGTACAGTCTGCCCTTACAAGGACGCTGAGCCTGAAGCACCTGTTAGGAGCGGTGGTCACCTGGTCTGCAATACTACAACACTGCACAGAGCATAAACACAGATCTATTTACTCCACGTGCGGGGCAGAGCAGTTATTTCTCCTGTTTTCTTCTAGTTGTTTTCTGTTCTCAGCTTCGATTTGACAGGTTTATAATCTTCATTTATGATTCATGCCGGGATCCTACTACACAATGCTTTTTGAGTGTGAGAGACATGAAAGACTACAGTTTGCTCCCAGACCCATCATGCTTGCTGTGTAGGCACTACTGATTTCCAGTAGATGGATGTAAACAGAAAATGGCAACCAAAGCACTGTGTATGATAGAAAAAAAGTGCTGGTGGGGTGCTCTGTATTCATATTGGCCAAGTTGGAAGTGAGAAAAATGTTGTTGAGGACTCAGAAAAATTGTAGTCTTTCTACTGGGACATTGGGAGGAGTCCCAGATGTATTATGGCACCACTATGCTGTCTACAAGACTCCTATTTCATTCCTGACCTAAAGATTTTGCGCTATATCATAATCAGAATCACACATACTCACACGCCGATGGATGCATCAGGGGCAACTCAGGGTTCAAGGATACTTCAAGAGATGGACTGGAGGAGCAAGGGGATCAGTCCACCAACCTTCTGATTGGTAGACAACCCGCCCCACAGCCGCCCCACATATAGTCTAACGGCTCCTAGCTGAACAACTCTGGTTTAGTACTTCTTCATGGCGAACATCTCATCCCATCCCTCTGTTGAGTACCCAGCAGTGATGTCACAGCACTCTAAAATCTAAGACACCCTCAAGTACAGCCCTATGTCACATCACTGGAGTCCGAGCACATTTAAAAGCTGCCCAACAATGCAAAAATGGGATTCCTTTAAAATTTTATATCCAAATTTAATTAAACAGACCAATAACCCACAATAAATCATCTTACCCTTTCCCCAAAAAGACCAATGCTATAAAAACTTCCTGCACCCAGAACCCACAGCCTCCTGACCCCACCCAAGTCCAGCCAGCCCCATCTTGCCTCTCCCCAACTTGCGTATCTCCAGGACAAGGGGCAATTTAGGCTTTAAGTAATTGATGCTACTTCCTTGCTGTAAAAAAGACAATAAATGAGAGTTGGGTGTGGGCCGGGGTGCTGTGTCAGTGTGCGCAGTTAATGACTGTACAGGGCTGTGAAGGGAGGGTGGTTGATAAATTAAGCAGGGGTGAACTTTAGCACCCGCCCTTACCACTGGGAGGAGGAAAAGGGAGGACAAGGGAGAGAGCAGGAGTGAGAGAGAGAGAGAGAGAGAGAGATGACAAGGCCTATCACGGTGATGGAGTGGCTCCGCTACTCTTGGCTGCACACTGCTGTTTGCTCTCATTCTCATTCTTCGCCTGTTCAGACACAGACAGGGACAGAGACGCGCTGCTTTTCAAACACGTCTGCCGATTCTGTCTCTTCCATAAAATTGCACCACACCCATAACATAATAGCCACAGTAAGCAAAATACAGCATACCACGTTCGCTGTGAGAACCGTAACTGCTCTGTATACATACACGTACACTAGTCATACTGTACCCTGCAAGGACAGAAAGATCGGCTGTAAAGCTCCATTACACACACATACACACACACACACACACACACACACACAGACACTGACGCACTTGGAAAATTCAGAGTCTGTGCTCACATGCATGCACATGCACTGTATTTTTAAAACACACCAAAGCTCAGGAATGCAAAACAGTTGGATACAGATTGAAGACAGAAGTGGAATGAAGGTGTTCATGAAAAGAAATGAACTGCAGGTTGCTTCTTTATATATAATACAATACAAATGAAGTGTGTCACCTACAGGCCTATCAGCCCCGTGCTGCTAAACATAAACCTTTCACGATGTTCCATTATTTCAAGCCTCATGTCAGTCCAGTCCTCATTTTTATGTGATTTATTGAGGCTTTCAGGAAGCTAAACTTTCCAAATACATTTCTAATTTCTAAAACATGAAGGATTAATTACTATTCTAATTTCTTTCAGGCCTTCAAATTTTGAAAATTACATGATTTCAGTGACACCATGTCTAAATCTGTGCTGTGACTCACGAAAGCTGAAAATGTATTATATCCAGATAAACTCTGTTAGTTGTACCATTTAGATGCACCAGTTATATGTTAGCTGTACCAGATGTACCAGTCAAGCAAGCATTTATCCAACAAGTGGTAATAGAGCATGATATACTGTGATGCAAAACATAACATTAAAGCTTTTTAACAACTTGCTTTGGCACAAAAGGGACAGCAAGAGAAACTGATTAGAAACCTTTTTAATGAATAAGTTAAAATAGAAGGTACAAAAAATTGTTTTAAGATAAACTGGAATTAGTTGTCGAGGTATTGGATCACGATGCCCACTATCCTTAGGAACAACACTAATAATGCACAAATCTGCAACACACACAATTTTGGCATGTATGCATTTTAAGTCACAATGAATTATGTAGGGGAAGTGTAAGACCTGTGGAAACTTTATGTAGGACATCTGTGTTTGTGTTTTGTCACTATCCAGGAGTTATTAATGGACTAGTTTTGGAATCCATAGTCTGCTGACGATGCCTCTGTGGAGAAACAAATCATTTTTCTGAGTTTTGTTGTAGCCTGCAGATATCTGGGCTGAGACTTCCCATTCCACCCACTAGTTACTGTTTAATAATGCAGATAAAGTTTAAAAAGGTAAAAAAAAAAAAGAAGTCTGAATTTTTATGAGCTAGCCATCGTTAACTCCATTAGTAAATTAATTTTAAAAAAGTGACACTTTGAATATCTTCAGATTTCCCAAGAGGAGTTGTAGGAGAAAAAAGAAACATTGGGGATTCTTTGATTATTCTGGAGTGGATGATCCACTGATTACGAGGTTTGTAGGTTAGCTTACCCTCTTACTGTAGAGGTTTTGATGTATCGTACACACACCAAACCAGTTAAAACAGAAGAGAAGTGTGTTTTAAAGTTTTAAAGAAGACAGATCATAGTTCTAAACTAGACCTGGAGTGTTACTCGCTTAAAACATCTTGCTACAGATTTAGAGCATATTAAGGTAACAACTTCATCTACAGCTCAGGTTTGTAGGTATCTGAGAGAGCCAGTTAAAGAGCCTAGGAAGGCACAAACCCTTCCTAGAGTATTCGCTGTGTACTCTCAGATTGCGCTGTCACTTGGTGTTCGCTCTCTCTGCGGTAAAGTATCACTTCCTGTTCCTGCTCAAACACAGTGGTGTTTTTTGAGTAGCTTATCTGCTTAGCAATTTAATTAAAAACTTTTAGATACATTCTATTTTCATAGTATAATCTTCACGTGCTTCATCCGAAGCACACTTTCTGTGTACTCACTACCTAAATTATAGCCAAAGTATTCACTCACTGTGTCTTTACTGTTTCGCTAGCTTAGCTTAGCTCGTAGCCAACTCGCTAGCAGCATGGCCTCTTCACCTGTCCCTCCTGCACTTTCCTGCTCTTTGTGTCAGATGTTTAGTTACTCCTCGGCCTCCTTTAGCAGTAATGATACTTGTAACAAATGTAG
>VUQG01038410.1:0-17380 GCA_015106755.1 Etia nguti
TGATACTGATTTTGAATTTCAGCTGGATACAATAAGATACAATTTTCTACAAAGTTCCATCCCAGGACATTCTATAAAGTAAAATTTCAGTTTTTCCAAAATTAAATACCAATATTTCGTAATGCTTTATTCTGTTAGTGCCAGCCACAGAATGAATGAATGAATTAATAAATAAATAAATAAATAAGTGTGTGTGTGCGTGTGTGTGCGTGTGTGTGCGTGTGTGTGCGTGCGCGTGTGTGTCTAATAATGTTTGTAAATAATGCTTACAATTCTTAAATAATTAAAGCACACAATAATGGTCTAAAAGGGAAGGTTTTTAAATAGCTTGTTAAAAGTAAGAATCAGTACCTCATGCTATGGAAAAGTTACATTGCTAGCTACATATAATAGATAAAACAGTTGATATATGTTTTTCTCCCTGAGCTTAAGTATTAATATTGCATGCGGTTTTGCTAAAACTACACCAATGACTAAGTATTGTTAAAAAGTTATCAGTTTTTATTTTATTATGCTGAAAATTATGAATTAATTAATAAAATTATGACACTGATAAATTGCCAGCTAACAGTATTTTAAAAAATAAAGCTAACTACAATGGGTAAACAAATTAAACTAGTTACTAATGAAACATATAGCTGTTAAATTGAGTAGCAGCTACAGAATGAATGCCTGAAGTAGTGCATTATGGTTGGTTGAACATGAAATTCAGAATATGTAGAAATACCGTCAGAGCAAGGGCAAAGAGTTGGTAGCAGAACTGTTAAACATAATGGAAAACTAAATATGAAGAAAGAGCAACAAGCTATTACATAAAAAAGAAGAAGGATAAAAAAGGCAACACTTGTGTAACGTATTTACATAATTTACAAACAGAGGATGTCAAATACAGATCTACATTTTTTCATAATTCTGTTTTGTTACGTGGTTGTTTTGGATACATGATCTCAGACAAACAAATGTCCGTCCTGTTGGTGCCTGCTCGAACAGGACTCATTGTTTCACACAGCTTGTGTTACAATGGTTTTATTAATGAAGGGGGAGGGTCTAATCATACAATTTCAACTGTGTGAACAATGTCTGTGTTTCTTTTGGTTGGCACAATGATATCCAAATCAGTCATCAAAGTCCTAACCAAGAGCTCTAAGCTTTATTGTCCCGTGTTTGGTTTTTGTTGCTTTTGGCCTCATAATCATGCATTAAAGTGAAACTCCACCCAAAGTCCCCCGCATGAATGGGGTATAATCTTGTAAAAAACAGAAATACCTCTAAAAGATGCAGAACTTTTTTTTTTTCTAGTATACTAATCACTGTAGAGCACCACTTGACAATAAGATTTGTGTCCTTGTTTGGACATTTTTAAGTAGGTAGTCAGATTAATACTTTATTGCTTTAGTTAGCCTTTATTTTGCAGGATTGCCGAGGTCAGTATCTGCTCTGTATCTGAATTCGGCATTTTTTGGGAAAAAGGGCTTCCAAGGCTTTGTTGACTGCTCCAGCTCAGTTTCATGTATCATAGAAGGTAATTTTCCACTGAGTTTAGATCACAAGCATATTGAAATGCATCATAATGGAGAATTTTTTTTAAAGTTCCTGGCTCACCTCCAGAAAAATTTCATTCCCATTCTCAGGTCAAACTGACTCCACTTGGCGTTCGCTAACATTGAGATTAATGGTTCAGTCTTTCAACAGTGTTTTCTCAGTCATGCTGTTTTGATGGTGAATATTACTCTGTCAGAAGCTGGCAAGGATGCGCACACATTGCGTGTTAATTCATGATGGCTGAGTTGACTAAGCTACCACTGTGTCTTTCTCGCCACCTATTCCTCTCACTCTCTCTTGTGCCTGACCCACTTTATTGAACAGAGGAAGATGAACAACAAGTGTTTTGGGAACATTACGTCCCGGCTCTCTTCCTCTCTCCCCTCCCTCTCCTCGCCATCTCGTCTTTTCTCCCATAAGCCTCTCATCTATGCTCCCATCACCTCCACCACCACCACTACCCCGCACTCCTCATAAAGAAAGAAATATTTTTAGACTGCAGCACACGCTCCCTTCTTTTCAACTTTGTTATGTGACCAAATGGAAGGTAATGTTTGGAGGTGATACTGTTGACAGAGCAGGTTGAGACTGGTTTAAGAGCAGATATGTATCTGTGTAAAGTAAACCTATGAATATACACCACAGTCTTTAGTAAAACACCATCACACTGCATCATACAATAGTGGGGACAAAGACCTAGATGTCGCACCTCACAGTCTTTTGAATCACAGTCAGCATAATGTTATTAGGATTGAATGCCTGACCTAATGAGATAGTCTGTCTTTCTAGTTAGCCGTTTCATTCATTTTATCCTGTGTTATATTTGTATCAGTTCTATGGTTGCTATTAGGTATATGGTTAGTTGTATTGGTTATATCCTATTTTAGCACCACATTGGAGGTATTGTGCACTCACAGGTGATTTTGTTAGAGACACCTCTTCAGCTGCTTGTTGATGCAGTTGAAGAGTTGTCTCTCTCTGAATTCTGGTCGTCTGTCCTGTAGCCTTTTGTCCTGTCTCCTTCTACTCTCTCCTTCCCCTCTCGACCAACCAGTCACGGCAGATGCCCGCCCCTCCCTGAGCCTGGTTCTGCCTTAGGTTTCTTTCTGTTAAAAGGGAGTTTTCCTTCCCACTGTCACCAAAGTGCTTGCTCATAGGGGTCATATGTAGTTGGGGTTCCTTTTTAATATTTTAGGGTCTTTAACTTACAATATAAAGTAACTTTTGCACCATTTGCAAAAAATGAATTGAATTGAATTAATACCAGTATCTGAATAGACAATCAGATGGCAGCAACTCAATGCATTTAAGCATGTAGACATGATCAGGATGAACTGCTGAGGTTTAAACTGAGCATCACAATGAGGAAAAAAGATTATTTAAGTGAACGTGTTGTAGTTTTGGTGCCAGATGGGCTGTTCTGGCTATTTCAGAGACTGCTGATCTACTGGGATTTTCCCACGCAACCATCTCTAGAGTTTACAGAGCATGTTCCGAAAAAGCGAAAATAGCGAAAGCGAGCGGCACTTCTCTGGCAGAAATGTCTGCCAGAGGTCAGAGGAAAGAGGCCAGACTGTTTCAAGATGACAGGAAGGCAACAGTAGCTCAAATGAGCATTCGTTACAACTAAGGTGTGCAGAAGAGCCTCTCTGTAAGCAAAACACATTGATTCTTGAAGCAGATGAGCTGCAGCAGCAGAAGACCACACCAGATGCCACGCCTGTCATTTAATAACAGGAAGCCGAGGCTACAGTTCACACCAAAATTGTAGAAAAGAAAATTCTGGTCAGATGTGTCTCTCATGTTGTGTTGCCACATTGGGGTGGTGGGGTCAGAATTTGGTGTGAACAACATTAAAGCACGGATGAACTGTGCCTTGTATAGTCCAATGGGGTGAGGGATATTTTCTTGGCACTTTAGTACCAACTGAGCATACTTGAGTATTGTTGCTGACAGTGTCCATCCCTTCATGACCACAGTGTACCCATCCTCTTATGGCTGTTTCCAGTAGATCACATGTTTCAAAGCTCAAATCATCTCACAAATCATTTCTTGAACATAACAATGAGTTCACTGTAGTCAAATGGTCTCCATAGTCACCAGATCTCCGTCCAATAGAGCACGTTTGGAATGTGGTGGAATGGGAGATTGACATCGTGGATGTGCAGCCGACAAATCTGCAGCAACCTCTGTGTGATGCTATCATGCCAGTATGGACCAAAGTTCCTCAGGAATGTATCCAACACCTTGTTAAATCTGTCCTGTAAAATAGCAGATAGCTGTTGCTATCTGCTATCTGGATAGCTTAAATGAAATTGACAAACAAATGTGCCTCTTTTGGACAGTATCACAGTAGGGAAGGAAATCTGGGAAACATTACATCCAAACAAAAGAAAATGGGATAATAAACCTGTTAATTATTAAATGCAGTAAATTAAGTTCACTTTTGAATTATTAACAGGATGTGCTATTAACTTAGGAACATGAATATGAATATGTAAAATAACTAATGCTACTCAGTCGTTTACAGCGTAGCATTTGATCCAAATTGCTTGCGCTGATGCTAAAAAGAAACATCATATACAAGATGTAATAAAATTGCTGTTTACTTTTTCAGGGTCATCTTCTTCTATAGTTCTAGACTCTTTCCAGACCACTTAGTCGAATTCCCACTCTGACCACTCATTCCACTTGTTCCGTGCACCCTCTTACATTTGCACATGCTCTCCTGCACATGTGCCTTTTTATCTGTGTCAAAACAGCATGTCTTCAATTTGAGTGTCAATTATATTGTTGTGTCCCAATTGATCACGTTCCTGTCCTGATGCAACACTCGGTCACTACAAAATCTTGTTTTGAACTCTGCTGTTGGGTGTCTGGTTCAAACCTGAAGACCCAGATCTTTTACTAGTAGCGATTATTGCAAATGCACACAAACAAGTGGTAAAGATATGACTATCTGGGAGCAATCCAAAAAAATAAGCAGTAGTAGTAACTGGAATTAGGTAAGTTTTTTCTTTTATTGTAGGTACGGTATATTACGTAAGGTTTTTTCTTATTTGCAAGTTTTAAATTATGATTAAAAGTAATAAAACTCCAGCCTTAATATCTAACTGAAGAATTTGAGTGTTACTCTGTTGCATATGACATGGTTGCTTGTTTAAAGTAAAGTTGCAGAACCTAATATTCACACTCGCTGACATCAATATAGTTTTCATAGTTTTTCAAATTAATCCTCAAGTTTATTGACTTTAATATCCTCCCAGCCTGATGTGCCTCTCATGCAGTGATTCCACAAAGAGAAAATATACAGTGGCAACAGTCTGTGTGTGTTTGTATGTTTGACCAGATGTGTGTTTGGAACATATAGTCACACAGATGAGGAGATGGAGGGATGGAAGGATGGGGGTAAGAGAGCTGGGAGAGAAGGGTTAGCTGTCACAGAGCATAGGCCTTGCCGCTGGGGACGTAATGGAAAAATCACTCAAGATTACCATGAAACACAGGAAATGCTCTCAATTGGGCCTGATTGCCGTGTGCGTGCGTGCGTGCGTGCGTGTGTGTGTGAACTCCACATAGAGCTCCTGACAGTGTGAGCAGAGCAGCTCCTGTTTATTGGCAGAACTTTTTGAGCATTATTACAGCTCCTCTAAAAGAAACTACAGCAGTGAATTCCCTGTGCAAAAAGAAAATGATTTGATACTGATTTTGAATTTCAGCTGGATACAATAAGATACAATTTTCTACAAAGTTCCATCCCAGGACATTCTATAAAGTAAAATTTCAGTTTTTTGTAATGCTTTATTCTGTTAGTGCCAGCACGAAATGAATAAATGAATAAATATAATAAATAATAGTTTGTATTTGAAAATTTGCTGCCTAAACTAAGCATTTTGTTTATTGACCTCAGAGTTTGCAAAGGGATAATATCATAGATGTTGATTTTTGGAGCCTGGAGTAACCAGATCTGGACAAGAGCATTTAATGCATCTTATCAAATGGGAGCATCAGATAGATAGAGGTACCTGTTAGTTAGAAAAAAGGTATTAAGAATATAAAAACGTTAATATTGAACAACCTTTCTGTAGGTCCCTTTTAACTTCCCTTTTTATTGAATCATCATTGGAGGTTTACATGTTGCTCCTGCTTTCAGACATAAAAAATGTATGCTGTTATTATCATGGGCAGTGTGATATGGAGCAACCTTACTCCTAAAGATGTATAGCAGCAATGCAACTTAAATATCTGTAAACACGTTTATAGTTGCTTCAATACTGAGCTTTTTAACATGGGAGTCTTTGGGGATTGGACACAATGGACACAATCTCAGCGAGCTACCCTGAAGTGTCCATTTGAGTAGCTGTAGTGTTTTGCACTTCTGTATTGGTTTTATTCTTCTTCTTTTTTTTATATACCTTGCAGATTACTACTTAGCATGCGCTGACCCCCTCTCCACTTTCCGCACCATTTGATTCAATTGACTTTGAAGCTTCAAAACTCATTAGATTTGTATATCTCGTACACTCTGACCATCTAACAGATAATACATTTTATCATTTCCTTTCATTGGACTTACTAAAAGACTGAAACACAAGCCATCGTACTCAAGCATTAACTGAATGTTGGACTCTGATACTGCACCTTTTGATCCTGAACCTTTATGACATAAGTTAATAATGCTTTATGGTTTTGATTATTGTGTTGTTTGAACACCACTAACATGTTTTTCAGACTTGATATTAAGCAGCACACTGTACAAATGAAACGAGCAAACCATACCATTTATTAGTAAAGTAATAAATACATTTTAATGTGAAATCTCTATTGAAAGTTGTTCCTGCAAATAAAAAACTAATAAATTTGTGGGCTGTACTGATCGTTAATCTTAATAATGAAGTTGGTTCAAAGCCCAGAGACCTTTTTTATTTTTTCATTCCGATCGAGGCTGCCGTGCATCCATTAACAGTCATAACATCATAATCCTACCAATTATTAACAGAAAGACTTCAGCACTTGTGATAATAGCAGTGAAGATTTGTGCAGAGAATCAAAGTTTGATGATGGAAACGGATCTTAATCTGCAGTATATTAATTAGAGCTATAACTATACTCACAAAAATGATATAAATTTTGTCTGTTTTCTGGTTTGCAACATAGATTATTAGCTCTTGTTTACACCCACTTCTGAGCCCACAAAGCATTTTCACATTAATAAATATCATTCCATTAGTGCTGCTGAACACCTGCAGCCACTTAATATTGAATTTCCTGCACCGAGGTGATGTGTAATACAAAGATTAACGTCAGCGGGCATTTAAATTCAATCAAAAATGCATTAAATTCATATGTGATTTTTGTACCTTTCCGCAGGCAGCGCAGAATTAATGTGCAGAGAGTCGCCTTGGGGTGAGATATGCAAACAGCCAGCCGGGGGGGTCGCAGGTTTAATTTTTAATCTGGGAAAATACAGAACAAGTGCTGCTCTTTGCTGTGCCAGTGTGCCTTTTGGCAAGGCACAGCGTCCAGCTCTTCAGCAGGACAAAACCGTGATTGTTCTGGGCAGCTCGGATTGATGAGAGTTTAGGTTTTCCAGTGGATTTCAGAGAAATGAAAGCAAACATTCATCAACAACAAAAAGCATAAAAACCACTAAAAAATTGATTTCTTGGCAGGCGAAGATGAATGTTCTTTAATCACAGAATGAATGTGAAAACAGCGCAACATTAAACATCATCTTCTTGTGCACAACATTCCCCTCCTCAAGTGAAAATCACTCCAACTTAAAAAAAAAAAAAGCACGAAAATGTTTTTGTGACCTGAGCCTGACTCCAGGTGTAACTGTTATGCAAAAACGTGGTCAAACCCAGCTGTCAGGTTTCGCTGCATCTAACATGTCACGCTAGTTTTCACATTAGCATAGCATTCGTGGCTTAACTTTGCACGAGATCCAGATGCATCTCATAACTGCTCAGACCTGTTAGATTATTGCCAAATACATCACATGAGAAAAAATTTTATAAGTGTAGTTATGAAATATAACAGACACGAACCAGATACACATTTTTAGCATATCTGAATTTTTCGTTGGGGTTTTTTTTTAATGCTCCGTCAGAAAACAACATGGTGGGACAGAAAAGAACAAACTTTTCAACAGCACAGGATTGTGCAACTCCCTTTTTTATTTTTGGGGCTTACAAAAACAGAACACTTGCATAAGCTCTCGACCTGAAGCAAGCACGCTCCGTCTCCTTTTTGGCTTGTCAGGGCGACTGTATTTATGAAAACACCTCAGGCTGAATGGCTGCAGTGGCTGCATCGAGGACATGTTGACATTTTTGTAGCGATCAACCATCAAGCCCAGAGCGGCTGCATTCAAGACCAACCTTGTCATCTTTCAACACTGCTGCTCTTATCTCTTTGACTCTCTCATTTTCTCTCTCTTGCCTTTACGTGCTTCTCCTGTTCAACCCTTAACTTTCTCTCTTTGCCCCCTGTCTGTCCTCCTGCTGTTCCCTGTATTTTTTTTTTTTGTGACTATAAAACTGTGACTATATCTTTGATTTCTCAAATATACACTCTTGTGGGAAATAAAGTGCATGATATAACTATAGATTTAACTAATATGTTTGCTTTCCGAGTCATTGCAAATGAATATTTACTTCCCTTGTTCCTGAAAAGCTTTTACTATGCCTGTATTTGACTGATCTCTGCTTTGCAGAGACTTGAAGCTGGACAATATACTGTTGGATGCTGAGGGTCACTGTAAGCTTGCAGACTTTGGGATGTGCAAGGAGGGAATTCTCAATGGAGTCACCACCACCACCTTCTGTGGAACACCGGACTACATAGCACCTGAGGTAACCCCAGAAACACTCAAACAATGCATAAACAGAGCAACAGACATAACATCCTCTGTCACTCGAGTATTAAACACTAAGCTGTGATTAGACAGGTATTTTTATAACTAAGCACCCCGTCCCCAACAGTTTATTAAGATAGACATTAGACTAAATAGGGGGACCAATGCTCGTCTTCATAAACTGTATATAAAAATAATTTGAGCTTCAGAGGAGTATTTCTGGGTTTTTTTTAGATCCTCCAGGAGCTGGATTATGGTCCGTCAGTGGACTGGTGGGCGCTAGGGGTGCTGATGTACGAGATGATGGCAGGACAGCCACCGTTTGAGGCCGATAACGAAGACGACCTGTTTGAGTCCATCCTCCACGATGACGTGCTCTATCCGGTCTGGCTCAGCAAAGAGGCCGTGTCCATTCTAAGAGCGGTCAGTTAGCCGGAGACGCTTTGTGGCACTGTGTCGTTTGCACTGTTGTCGACATTCAGCAAATGAGTTATTTAAGCAGTTTCATACGGATGAAATAGAAACAGTTCACCTACACCAGGGGTGTCCAACTCCAGCCCTCGAGGCCTGGAGTTGGACACCCCTGACCTACACAGTCTGCTAATGTGGATACTGCTGCGTCCAGACTTTTGGGGATTATTCTTAAGATTCTGAACCAATTTTAGATTCCACAAAGACAGAAAGATATGGTTTCCACTTATCATGATAATTCCAGTGGTTACATTTTTGGATATTTAGGAAGAAGACATATTAACATAACAAAATCACCCCATTTTGCTACCGTCTTCTAAGTCGTTTGTGATTTTTCTTGTGTTTTTCCTTATGCTACATAAGATATATAAATTAGATCTTATGTATATCTTATATAATTATTACTTTTTGTTTGCTTGTTTTTAGCACTAAAACTTGCACTTTATGAAGGATTCAAGTAAAATGTATCACAATTGGACAAATGGAGCTGGTCGTGTGTTTCCATCTGTCCTCATGTTTAACTGCTTTTGTCTCTTTTTACATGTGAGTGAGGATGCTGCTTTTTTCTCAGTGTCATTTGTTGATCCATGTTTCCTGTTCCTCCACTGAAGCAACATAAGATAATTCCCTCTCTATTACTTTTGTCTCTGTGTGGTACTGGTTGTGTGTGCAGCACCACTTGTCCATTTGTGTATTTGTTCATCTAGTTTTTCCATCACAAGCTTTGCGTTTACCTTGGCTGTGGGTACAGTTTGACTGCAAAGCCTTGTGGGAAAGTGTGTGTTTATGTTGGACAATGTCTTGGACTCTGACCGGTCACTTAACCGGCGCTATGGGCTCTGATTGGACATGTCATCCAGCTGAAGGACTTCAAAATCACATGAGCAGCTTGTGCACTACTGCTCCACTAGTTTTTAATCAACATACATTTCGAAAAATCCTGAAGGCATCTTAATGAAAAACAATGGCTCCATTGCTCTTGTGCAGCATTTATATGAATAAGCAACTAATAGTCCCAGAATTTCCCCTTTTTTGTTTGAAAATATGGTGATTCTTCACATGCTATTTTTTTTAAACCTTTGGATCTGAACCCATCCTGAGCCTTAGTGCTATATTTTTGCCTTTATGCGTAAAAAAAATCACATTGGAAAAAGAGCAAACAACTGTAATGCCAAAAATTAATTTCAGTCAGGAACACAATATTAAAAGAAGATTATTTCCATCAGTGGTAATTTATATTTGGCAGTGTGTTCTGGGGAGCAGCAGCAAGACCCTGAAGAGTCAGAAAAAAAGAAAGATTTTTCATTTTACTTTCCGTTCTGAAACAAAACTTTGTCTTTTTTAGATGTTTGTCGTTTTTGGCCTTATTGTGTGAATCTTCCTCTGAATCAGTCTGAGATCTCTGAAAATGATACCTGTTAATTGCTTCTTACAAGATCAGAATCAGGAAATGAAATAGAAATGAATAGTGAAGTAGACTTAAAACCTTATCTTTGTTTTTTCTTTCCTTCACAAAGACATTCTTGTTCAGCAGCGAATCTCCCTCTTTAAATCATATCCTTAAAAATGTTCTCCCTCTTTTTCTTTTTGTATCTGTTTCTCCTCTTTCTCTCTGGCACTTCTCAGTTTATGACTAAGAGCCCTAACAAGCGTCTGGGCTGCGTGGTGGCTCAGGGTCTGGAGGAGGCCATTAAACTCCACCCGTTCTTTAGAGAGATTGACTGGACGCTGCTAGAGCAGAGGAAGATCAGACCACCGTTCAAACCTCGCATCGTGAGTACACACACACTAAGTAACTAAGCAACTTTGGGGTAAAGAAAAGAAAAGCAACTGTAGACTCTGTTTGCAGAGGATGATGCAAAAATTTGAAGATTATTACTATTCTGTTCAAAGGTGGAGAGAAGAAGTTAAAGTTAAGCCTTTGTTGCAAAAATGCATTTTTTTTTAATGACCAAAAATTGATCTTACTTGTGAAAGACTGCTGACACTGCTGCACAGCCGGTCACTGCATGTCCAAAGGCTAAATCCACCAAAAGAAGACCTTATCCTTTCTTCCTTTCCTTCCAGAAAACCAAAAGGGACGTCAATAACTTTGACCAGGACTTCACCCGTGAGGAACCCGTTCTGACGCCTGTTGAAGATAGCATCATCAAGCAGATCAACCAAGACGAGTTCAAAGGATTCTCCTACTTTGGCGACGAGACCGAAGCCTAGACACGTACATGCCGATGTGTAACATTAACCATAAGCACCACACCACACCTGAAAAACTTTCAAAGACACAGTATTTAAAGAAACACGGCCTCCTGAACTGTTCCAGATTCTGACCACTCCAGGAAATATACTAGACCATTTGTATTACTCATTATGGTTTCTCTGCTCTTGTCATTTGTCCATTTGTGCATATCCCATGGACCTCAAGCAGCATGCAAGTGCAGGTCAGTTACTGTAAGAAATGACCCGATCCTCCTTCGGCTGGTTCAGATGTGTTGTAAAAGCAGGCAGACAAAACCAACTGAAGTAGATACAAAGGCAAGGTCATGTTCTCCGTGTGTGAGAGTGAGAGAGAAGTAATATCATGTGTGTACAAGTGTGCATGCATGTGTTGTTGCACACCTCTTCTAGAGAGAGTCGTTTCTTTACATGATGTGCTGCGTCCTGTGTCTCAGTGTTTAAACAGTGTTTTTCTTCCCTACGTGTATGTAAATGAAAAAAAAAATAAAAAATCATTGAACCAATGATTGTATTTAAACACAAAATATCGGTTTCATTCGTTATGGAAAGAAGTGTGGAAAAGAGGCGTGAGATATCAGAGATTTTTCTGACGTTAAAAGTTTAGTCTCAGTATTCGTCAGTGCGTTATTACCTTAAATAATAACTCGAGAAGAGGCATCACTGGAGTGACACTTTGGCATTTTAAATTTGAGTTAGCTTTATCTCAGCAGTTCTGCTGTGCTCCGTTACTAACTTTCTTTTAGCTTCTCAGCCTAACATCGACATTCCAGTTCCTCGTTAAAAAAAAGCAAAAACAAATGGTACCACAAATGGTACTACTGTAGCTTACTACTGGGAGTGTCCATTATGGGGATGAGGTTTGCTTACAGTGTTAACAAGCTGTTTTGCATATAAAACGATACTTGACACGGAGACACTTGTCTAGTAAAGCCTAACAAGCTGAATCGGAAATGTCCGGGGTGCCCTTTAAAAAGACGATTCATTTTAGCTGAAGTGCTTGTTACTGATTCTCTCGATGCACCTTGTGGAGCGAATTCTTCCTGGGTCAGCTCCTTAAACACCTTTATGACCAATTTATCCTTGAAATGCCTTGTGTGCGCGCGCGTGTGTGTACAGTAACTGTGTTACCAGTGAATGTACTGGACCTACTGTCTCTAACGTGACAAACCAAACCCCCGTGATTCCACAGGAAAGTCGAGGATCGTACACAGAGGAGAATGTGTTCAACTGAATGTATTTGCTCTGCAGTGTGTGTGTGTCTGTGTGTGTACATACGTGGAGAGCCCGCTTTCTCTTGCCATCGAGTTGTACTTTTATTTTTATTTTAATTTAATACATCTTTTTTGGCTGTTGTTGAGTAGTTTTTACTGGATTGTCTTGTCGTTTTTGTGTTTTTAGAAATATTTAGGTTTCGTGTTGTAGATTTCAGTGAGACTCACTTGATCAGACCCTCCTCTTCCTCCCCTCTCTTGTACGGCCTAAACATGGAAGTAAAAAAAGCTTCAAATAAGGAAGAAATTGGACTGATTTTGCTCCGTGTTGCAGGTTGATACCTTTATAGCGAACTGAAAAGAATCGAGAAATGTTCAAGAAAACTCCATGTGCAATACTCTGAAATAGGAGTTTTGTTTTGTTTTTTTATCTTTTTTGCTCTTTTTTCTTCCGTTGTTCCTGCATTTGAAGAGAAGTACAGTAGGTTCAGGTCACAGAGAAGTGACAATTATTCATCACCTTCTCTCAGAAATCATCAAATAAGCATTTCAGCACCAGTTTCTCTTACATTCATATGTAATTGCCATGCATTGATGAAAGATGTTTGCTAAAAATAAAAATTATCAAGATCAGCCAGTGCAGAAAGTAGCGTGATATTATAAGAAAAAAAATGGCTACAGCTTGTAGCACTGACTTTAAAAAGAGGTTGCAAGTTTTTATTTCTTTATTAAATTCCTTTCAGCATGACAGCAGAACAAACACACTTATAAAAAAAAAAAAAGTGAATGCAACACACAACGAGGATTTAAAGTAGATTAAAGCTTTAAAATCTGCCTTCAGATCCTATAAAAATGATCATTTATGTAAACATATCAATAAGTGACCCTGAGGGCATATTTAACAGAAATTATGACAATAAAGGCACTAATAAACGCACCAAAACCTAAAGTTTAAAGGGAGCCTATTTAATAGACTAATACCTAAAGCGTATGTACTCTGTAATTTCCTTGTACTTTTTCAGAAAGAACTGTGTAAATAATGGTCACAGTTCCCAAATAGCTAAACAGGAAGTATTCTCTGTACCGCTGATGGGTTCATGCACCACTAGTTGGAGCAAATCTAAACTCTCCTTGATGCTCAGTCCCAAGTGCACGTTTCATGTTGAGCTGCTATGTGAGTAAATGTGCAAACTTCAAATTCAATTTTAAGGAAATGTGCAACACTGAAGTGCTTGGAGGTCACAGGGGTTGGTATTCTGTCCCATGCAGGTTGTGGACATCAACACCTTTCTTAACTCATCATGGTGACCATTTAGTTTGGTCATTTGTAGTCTTAATTCTTACTTAGAATGATTCTTACAAAACAAATAAATGACAAAATTAAGTGAATGGTGTGAGGGATGCTGGGCTGTTACCTTAAAGCCTGTCTGACAGGGGCAGCCTCCACCCGTATGAGTGATGCCCCATCACGAAGAGGCAACAACAGGTCCAGTAGGCAAGGACATAGACCAACATGGTAGCCACAAGGGAGACGACACCACGGTTCTGTGCCGAGAAATCCTTAGTTATCTGGGGACAGAAGCAGTTGCAGGTAATCTGCAAAAATATCTGGAACATGTTAGATCTTCTTGACAGATCATGGGGCACACAGCCTCAGAGCAAGAAGGTCCCAGGTTCAAATCCACCATCGGGCCGTGGTTTTTCTGTGTGGAGTTTGCATGTTCTTCCTGCATCTGCATGGGTTCTCTCCAGGTACTTCCTCCAACAGTCCAAAGACATGCAGATAGTGGGGGTTAGGTTAACTGGTGATTCTAAATTGACCATAGGTGTAGATGTCTCTGTGTTAGCCCTGTCCAAAATGTACCCCAGCTTTTATCCTATGGCAGCTGGGGAAGGCTCCAGCACGCCTCGACCCTGAATTGGATGGATGGATGGATTATGTTGACCAAAGACTTTGGTTTTGAACTTTTAGAGAAGGGCAAAACTATTGCACTGGCACTGATGGGTTGCATTTAATTTAGAACTCACAAAATAACCGCTTAACATAAGTAAGAGCTGATTATCATGCTTTCATAATTGTTGAAACAAACAAAAAGAAAATGCAGTTAAAATTAAAATCCAATTCATTGCTGCGTTTTAGCTGCCTAACCTCGAGATGTCACCCTGAAATTAAATGTTTTTCAGACATGCCATTCTCAGATCTGAAGATTTTGAGTGCTGTGTTTGGAAAAAGCATTATGATTGGAGCAAAACTGGTCCCAGGAATACACCAGAGTCGCTTATGTCCACTGAGCACAATGCTTCCACCAGACATGTAGCAGCACATTTCAGAAGTATCTCTGAAGCTACTTTTGGTCTCGTTAAGGTAGCATAGAGTAGAAGAAGAAGGCAGCGTGTCAGGGATGTTAACTGCATAGAATAACTGTTCACTTTTCAAAAGGATTCCCCATCCAGACTAAAGCCTCTGCTTATGAAGTGCTCAGACATTTCAGGGTGATACTGCATTGGACCTGTACCAGTGCCAGTCAGTCAAAGCTGGACAAAGTATGTGATGACAGCATTTATAAATTTCATCAAGCATCTTCCTCTGTTTTAGTTTTTATGGTGTAAAAAAAAATAAATCTGACAACATACAGCTGTGATAGGCTGAAATCAGCCAACAGATGACAACACAAAAACTTAACTCCAAAATCGGTTTCAAATCATGCTAAAAAGTTATGAATGCAATTTGTGGGAGTTGTGATGGGATTTTATTCACATGCAGATGACATTTAAATGAGTTTACTGTCCTCTTATCAGTTATGCGTAATGAGCTGTCATTAAAGTCCAAGGATAGCAAAACAAGCAGCACCGTTCATGTAGCAGTAAAAACCCATGCTGTAGCAGCAGTTTGAAGAGCTGAAGATGCGTTACTGTAAATACGGCGGATCTATCGATTAACGTTAACCAACTTTTCTTCTTCTCTCGTGTCTCCTGTTGCAAGTGTGTTTAGTCTTTCATTTGAAAAAAAAAGTCAAACTATTTGTCCCACTACAAATACAAAGGGACATCTAGTCCTCTGTGCTAAATGCCAAATGCTGTTTCCAACAAAAACATCCTTCATGTAGGAAGCTCATTTTCACTCGTTCTCACATCAGCGATGGAGGCGGTTGGAGATAAATGTAAAACACGAAGGCACGATGTTGATTTCAAAGTGGATGCAGTATTATGATGCGTACAGTGTCAAACGTTCATCTTCCTGCAGAGTGTTACTGTATGTTTATGCAGTTTTTGTTGGTTTGTTCGCAGTCCCTGTATTTGTGAAGCTCTGTCTGTACATTTTGTTCATTGATGAATTATTTCCATGCCCTTCATGTGTGTTTATGTTGATATTTTTTTTTTTGCCCTTTTGCGCTACGTGCCAAATGTACTGTATTTTAAAAGGATGTGAAGGTGTATTTTAATTTTTTGAAATGAATTAAATATCATGATGTCAGAGAGAGACAGCTGTTTGTTTGGCGTATCATTTCACCTCCTATGATTTTTAATGCTCACTTTGCGCTGATTTTAGATGTGTCAAAAAAAAGAGATGAAAATATGTTTAATAATTTGCTCACTGTATTACATTACAGTGAGCAAAAAGCAGAAGCTACTGTATGTGTATCTTTTCCATCTGAAATATTTGAGGACAGGAGGACAATGTTAAACACCCAAAGCATTTATGTGTTTCTGAACAATGCGGTACAACCTGCTCTTAAAACGACAGCTCATGAGAAACTTTGATGTTTCGCTGAGAATAACAACAATAGCTGTGACGCAGGCTGTAAAATCCAGAGCAAGGTTTCCATTTTAACTGAGGCTAAAAGCAGGATAGCAGGGTGTTTCATTATTTTATTAAAGTATGAGTGGAAGAAATGAGTTTGGATGAAAATACTTTCCACTTCTTCGACATTTTGAACGTTCTGGAGCCTCGGCGATGGAAACACTGCTGTGGAGACTGACAGCAGATCAGTGATAAGAAGGGCAAAGAGAAGACAACATGGGAGGCTGCTTCTCGTGCGCGGGCCTCAGGAATGACTCCTGTCCTTAATCCAACTTAAAACTTAAAACTGTAGTAAAAACATTTACTACATTTTATATTTTTCAAGTTAACTAAGACCACAGGACATTCAATGACGTTAGGCTGACGTTGCATGCTGCGGCGTTTTAATCTGAAACGAGACACTGAAAATGTCAAGAATTTCGTGATTGGACCCAAGAAATAAAGAACCAAACAGTTATAATTTTGTGTGTGTGTGTGTGTGTATATATGTATGTATGTATATATATATATATAGAATAGAATAAGAATAAAATAATCCTTTAATTGTCCCACAAGGGGGAAATTTGGTTGTATCAGCAGCAAAAACCCATATATACAAACAGAACAGAAACACAATTTTTACATATTTACATCATGGACAATAGCTGCCGAAGCACTACTGTACTGTACAGTTGTTTTTTTGTTTTTTGTTTTTTTAATTGGTGTTTTGAATGGACAGAATCAAACATACATAAACTACAAAGGGAATAATATTGTCAGCTTTCTGTCCTTTTTGTTATTTACAAAAAGAAAAACCAACCAAACTGAAATACACAATAACAGGAAAAATAAACCAAACAAAACCAAAAAACAACACACAACCCAGAAGGCAAAAAACAAACAAACAAACAAAAAAACCCAAAAAAAATCGCCTACTGGGAAACAGCCACAGAAAACGAAAACATAAGGACAAAACACCGGTGCTCAAAAAACAAAAGATGACCTTGACCACTGGCTACATTAAACATTATTCTTCTCTCCTCTACTGGCTGTATAAGGGGAAAGAAAAAGAAAAAAAAGAAATAAACAAGGAAACAAAACTTATCACATTATCCGAAAGACATATTATCTAAATACAGCAAAAAGGGGCCCCAGACCTGATTAAAAATATCTTCTCTCCCATTAACTCTGTACGTAACCGTTCATATAATGCCATTTTTGTCATTTGTTCAGTCCATTCCTTGAAGCAACAGAGGTTAGTTGACTTCCAGTGCCTCAGTA
>VUQG01038413.1:0-12561 GCA_015106755.1 Etia nguti
GTCTGTGCGTGCCTGTACGTCTGTGTCTATATGTCAGGTCGGATCTCAGACTCCACCTCTCTGGGAACATCTCAGGCCCTCCAAAGTATGGAGGTTTATCTCCCCTCACCACACTCCCTGCCAGAGGCCAATGCCCTCAGGCGTCGGTGCGTTTGTGGTTCTTGGTGTCCAGGGCTGGGCGCTCAGGTATGTACCGGGTCACTCCCGGTGGTTGCTTGGCGGGGCCTGGTGCCCGTGGCTCAGTCGGGCCCCTTCCGGGGGGTGGGGTGCCCTCAGGCCTCCAGCCTCTGGACCTGTGGTTCGGTTCACTCTGGCTCAGCTGGCTGCTGGCAGAGCCCGCGGGCACGCCACTGCAGCCCCCTCTGGCTTCTGCTCCATGGCTGCTGGGTGACCCCTCGTCTGGGGCTCTCCTCAGCTCTTCCCAGGAGAGTGCCACGGATGCCCCTCCGGTGGTCCTCCTTGGGCTCTCGCACTCTGGGGCCTCTGGATGTCTGGGGCCTGGATCTCCTCCATACCTGCTTCATGCCCTGGGGGACGGGGCTGTGGCTCCCCACACCCTCTAGCAGATCGTTACATGAAGGAACCTTTTGAATACAAGCGCGCTGACCCACACAGGTGTTCACAGACACAAACTACACCCTTCTTGGCTGTTACCTCAAAGCACACTGTGCGCTGTCGGTCCTGCGTGCTGCACAATAACATTCAATATTTAGTATTTACTGTTATTTACACTTAGCTAGATTAATGTGGTGGTGTTGTGTTTATTATGTTGCTCTCTTTTTTTGGTTGTTTTCTCTTTTCTTTTTCTTTTTTTTCTCTCAACAGGTGATCCGGGAGATTTTTTTCTTTTTAAGTGTCCTTTCTCACTGTCCCTCTTCCCCTCTGTTTTTCTTTTCCTTCCTCTTTCTTTCTTTCTCCCTTTCCTATCCCCCAGCCATGTCTGTCCCGTCTGTAACAACTGAAAATTAAATTAAATTAAATTAAAAAAATAAATAAATAATAACAAAGGTCGATCAAATGGACCAATACGGCAAGGCCATGATGATCCACTTGGTAAAGTAAATCTGCTGGGTATCTTTGTTGGCCTTCAGACAACAATTCTGGGTAAAGAACCAAACGGGACAGGCAAAACAACAACAACAACAACAACAACAAAACAATAACAAACAAAAAAAAACTGGCAATGAGTCTTTTACAGCACAGTGGGGGGTTTTTGGGCCACTCTCCTTTGCAGAATTGTTGTAAAATTATTATGTTTTTCTTCAGCCATTTAGTGTTAGGGTACCTTGGTTATTGACCCAGTGTTTTGTGTTTCTGGTGTTTTGGAGTCTTGTTTAATCATTATTATGTTCTCTGCGTATCTTGTGTTTCCTAGTTCAGTTTGCTTATGCTCTTGAGTTTTTAACAGTGTTATAGTTTAGGTTGTCTCGGTTATTATTTGGTCCAGTTCATGCCTTTGTTTTGTCTCTATGTCCTTCCTTCAGTGTTCCCGCGGTTAGGTCAGTCTTGTCTTCATGTTTGTTCCTCCAGTCATGTCTCTGTGTGTTGCTCTCTCGCCCCCTCACTTTCTCGCCCCTCCCTCTCCTCCCTCTGTTCCCTGGGTTTCGTCTGTGTGTTTCTCGTACTTCCTGTTTTAGTTTGACAGTCTCTTGTCCTGTGTTTTCCATGTTCAGCCCTGCTTCCCGTCTAGTTAGTTAGATTACGTTCAGCTGTGTTCCCTCCTGTGGTTTTGTTCCCTCGTTTGCCCTTGTGTGTATTTATGTCCTGCGTCACCGTCTCCCTTATCCTCCGGCTGTGTGTTGTTTAGTTTCCAGGAATTGTAAGTTTAGTTCTGGCATTCCACCAATAAAGCTGCGTTCAAGTTAGTGAGAAAGTAAGGGACGAGAGAGCAACACACAGAGACATAACTGGATAGGAGAGGAAGTTGGTGTTAGTATCTTGCCAAAGAATATTTGGCATGTAGACTGGAGCAGATGGGGATCGAACAACCAACCTTCCGATTAGTAGGTGACCTGCTCTACCACCTGAGCTACAGCCACCCCATAATTTATATATTTATAAAGTTGCTATTTACATGAAATTCTCACAGGATCTCAGTCACAACCCATCCAACCCACACATGGAAAGAAATCTGACCAATACTTATTTTTCCTGGTGAACTTATGAGAGCATCAAACCATGCTGTGGAAAAGTGATTACAAGTTAACAAGTTAGTACGGCACTGTCTTTGATGTGTACCTGGTGTCTTGGCAGAGTCCTGTTCCACCAGTGGGATGTCGGTTCTGATGCCTCTTCTCTTTCGAATCAGTGATAACAGTGTGCTATATGGAAAGACACAATCAAATACATTGTTCAGTTAGTTGTTATTTAGGCTGCTAAAGTTTCCAGGAACTGTTCACTTTAGGGAGAGTAGTGTTCAAATTTAAAACTGAGTGAAAGAAGCAGTCATATTAAATCAAGGTAAACAAAGCATTCCTAAGATAGCTGAGAGCTATAATCCCTCCAGTGTGTCCTGGGACTACCCTTTAGTGTCAGCTCGGTTGGAGATGCTTGAAACATCTCACCTAGAAGGTGTGCAGGAATCACTGGAAAAGGCTCCTTTCAATGCAAAGGAGTCCCCAACATGTCATTTGGAGGAAGCTTATTTAGACTGTTTGTGTCTGTGATCTTCTTTCAGTCACTACTTTTAGCTCTTAGGCATAGGTGACGGTTCATCAGTGCTAACAACAAGCCAGGTATTCCTCTCAAAAAAAGCCCCCCAGCGTTACTGTCATTGCCCATGTTAGCTCTCCTAATACAGCAACTGATAGGCACACCACACAAAGATTTCAAAAAGGACTGCTCTTTAAGATGTTAAAATTCCATGAATCAAAAGTGTATCAAAAAACCCCTCTTGTTCACTGAAGAAAACTTCAACCTAGGGTATACATGTATAGTTTCCATCTCCAAGGTGGAATGGGTTCAGCACCTCTCCAGAAACTTGGTTCTGGGACCAGAGTCATGCACTGAAGTGTGCAATGGATGGACTCTATATAGTGCATTTCTAGACGTACAAACTGTAAGCTGAACTAACTGAGGTCTAGAATATGTAGATTCTACACTTAAGTAGAATCTACATATTCTACTTAAGTGCTATATCTACCTCACCTTAATGGTTCATTGTGGCTCATTTAGGTTGAACCTAGCCTGGCCCGACAGGTGAACACCTGGTCAGTAGGGTCTCATTAGTGTACTCCTTGTTCTATAGCGATGCCCCAGTGCCCCTATCCTGGACAGGGTATTTATGTGTCTTTGCTGAGGTCCTCACAAGAGCCCAACAACAAAGACATTGCAGAGGAAAGTTCCCATGTTTGGTCTGGCTTGTGCTCCAAGTTATTCACTTCATTTAAAAATCACTTTGAGCTTTGCCAGTATGTTAACATACCCATAACATACCCATAATAGACCCATATTTTGTACCCTCATACCTATAACAGACCCATTTCTGTATATCTATATATCTATATTATTGCTAATATATATTTTGTAATATATCTATATTATGGCTAAAGCACTTTCTGGATGGATGCAAACTGCATTTCGTTGCCTTGTACTTGTGACATGTGCAGTGACAATAAAGTTGAATTCTATTCTATTCTATTCTATTCTATTCTATTCTATTCTATTCTATTCTATTCTATGTTCAACAACTCAAATCCTTTCTTTACACTGTGGATTACCTGCACTGTGTCATTGCTGTGATTAACTCAGTCACCAATTTATTTCCTTATAGTCATTCTACTGTATAATTATTCCATCACACTCAAAAGAGTTTCACACATTGATGATGTAAAAAGTAAACTGTATGTGGTCAAACCTGAGTGGGTTCGTGGTTGAAGGCGGGGCTGGAGGTGGTGGAGGAGGTGGAGGTGGAGGTGCTGGAGCTGGGGGTGGGTTGGTAGCTGCCTGAAGCTTTTTCTGGAGCTCTTCAACTGGCCCATCAATCACATCCAGTTACAGTACCAACACATCACCAAGGACAGAAATTTTTAACTATTATAGTAAACAACTAATAATCTGCCAAGCTGGCAAAAGCCACGAAGAGAATTTCAAGGTCACATTTTAAATCAGTTGTGTCCTTCTGGGACTGTTGAAGCCTATGCACACACAGTGTGCTCTCGACACTGTTAATCCTCTGTTTCCATTCTCCACAATGTCCCCTTCCAATATTGTTAGACCTCACCTGTAAACCTCAGATCCTTGACCTCCAGTTCAGCCTTGGAGCTTTTATTGCTGTACTCCTTCTTCTCCTCCTCCAAGAGCTCCAGTGTGTGCCTCAATGCCATAAGCTCCCTCTGAGTTTCACTGTTCCCTAGCATGTCCTCCATCTTCTTTATCTGAAGATGGCCCAACCACACAGTTATATATTCAGAAAATCTTTTTGCTACAAAAGATATGCACACTAGGTAAAATCAGCTTAACCTTAAACGCGTAGCATATTTGGTTAAATTTTGGACAGAATTGTATATGTCGACTGACAGAATATTATTAGTTTGTTTGGCTTTAAAATGACCTTGTGGGTCTCATAATGCAGAGAGTTCATTTTTTTAATTATTTGCTACATTGTAGCATAATACTGCAGACAAACTGAAAAAAGTATACTTGGAAGAAACAACCTCTCTTCTGATAATACGCTTTTCTCACAGCTAGCTTCATGAGGTCATCGCCTGCCATGCTTTGCTGTTTGTGCGTTACCTTCACTGGTGTCTACATTCTGTTCGCTCTCCTGCTTTCATTTACAGCTACAGTTAATAATATAATAATACAAACTTGTCCAACAGCTGAAATTGTTTCTCTCCTCAATGAAGAAATACACACGGCTGAATTATTTCTAATCTATGAAATGAATATCCATTAAAGATAAAAATGTGGATGATTATGATAAACCAAGTGCCAGCATAGTGTCGGATATCACGGCTACAGCTCCTGTGTTGGTAATTTCTCATAATTCTCATTGGACAGCTGCCAGTTGACATTCAGTCATCTACTGCACAAACCCAGTTCCTTAACCAGTGTTTTAATTGTTCCTCAAATGAAGGGTATGGCTCACCTCCACCCCAGAACCAGAAAAGATCAGTGATCCCTCTCAGCACTAATTGTTCTCCATCAGAGCCAGAGGAGGAGGGAGAAAGGAGGAGGCTATTCAGATGCTTTTAATTATTAATCTGGCAGGTCGTGGCCCTGTGGTTGTACTGCCGTGGCCCATGATAATTCACCAGGCATTTCCACTCGATGTAATTAGTCAGCTAAATAAGTCGTGTTTTGATGCATACAAATTAAAAGCATTGTCCAAGCAAATGACAGAGATGCGCTGCCTTCACTGCCTAACACTTTTCTTCTGTTTTAAGCATTAAAGAATTACCGTGCAAGTTATTTCTGACTGCCACCACAGTCTGTTCTCAGGTATAGATTAGATTCTGGGTCTCCTCGTGCAGTTTTTAATACCAACTACAACAGCAATTATTACACAGCATTATATTTATTTACTTTGTATTTTTAAACTTCTATTATTCTTTATACTGTTATTCATTTTTAATTGGCTTGTTTTTTCAAATGTGGCAAATATCATTTCTGTTCATTACATGGTTTCACTGCATTATTGGCAGAATGAACCAGGATGGAAACTAATGGAAGCATATCCAAGTTCTGTTAACATAGTTTTTTCATGATAAAAACAAAAATATGCTCTAGCAGGCTAAATGAGAACAGCTGAACTGTTTCAGTGTAGGAAGATTAAAGGCCAGGCTGGCATCCAAAACACAAAACAAAGAAATTACATCAGATCCACACAATTTCTACTAAACTGGAGGTTACTATCAGGTGTTTTATCTGGCCAACCAACTTTAAATAGTGCAGCCAATCCTACTCATGGCCTCCACAGCCAAAAGTCTCTTTTTCACTTTTTGTTGCCTTGTACACATCTGCGTGGAGAGGAGAGGTTTTACTGTTAAAAATGCTCTAATTATGGTATATCAGTATATCTGAGTTCAGATTTTCAACATTCAGGACTTTCTTTAAAACAAGAAATTCATTATTTTAACAAGACTATTTCAGGCTCACGACTGTAAAAAGATGCCACATCCAAAACTTATTCTATACCAGACCTGGTTCTGGTGCTCCAGCCTCTGTGTCTCCAGTTCCTCTGTCAGTCTGGTCACCTGGCTAAGGGCATCCTGCAGAGCTTGACTTGGTGAGGAGCTCTGCATCAGGATCTGACTCTTTCTCTTCAGCTTCTTTTGCTCAACCACCATCTGGGAAAACACCATGAGGAGGATGGAGAATAAGAACAAGGAAGACTGTAAAAAAAACCCAAAACAAACAAACAAATACAAACTCACAGCTCTGGCATAATTTTCTGCCTCTGTCCTCAGATCTCGCTCCAGGCTGAAGGTGTCGTGTAAAGTTTCATATTCCTCCACAGCTAACTGAGACACTAGAAAAAGATTTCCACAGGGAGAGAGAGATTTGTGCTTTTTTGGGGAACCAAAAGTTGGGACACTGTGTAAAATGTAAATAAAAACAGCATATATGATTTGCCAATGTCATAAAACTAGATTTTCTTCAAAATAGAACAGAGAAACTTATACAACTTGCCTCATTCACACAAGCACTCATTTCTACGTAAGTGCTTTCCATCCAACTTTCAAACACATTCCTAATCCGACGCAGGCATCAGAGACAAATGACCGAGCTGACAAAAGTGACTATTTTAAGAATAATGATTGCTCATTTTGAATGTGTTGGCAGTAACACGTCTCAAAAACAAAAGGCTGGAAAGGTAAGCGGTACAAAAAAGAAACAGTTGGAAAAACATTTTGTAACTAATTCAGTCAATTGGCAACAGGTCAGTCACATGACTGTTGAAATATAAACAATATCCTCAAAAGATTCTGAAAATCTTGAGAAATCTCTGAACCTGAACTGAAAGGGACAAGGCTGATAACCTGATATTAATGGATGCATGTGACCTTCAGACGGCAGATTAAGAGCACGTGTGATTCTGAAAATCAGTGCCTGGGGTCAGAAGTCACTGTAAACATAGTTCACTGTGCCTTCCACAAACTCAGGTTCTATCATGGAAAGAAGAAGCCATATGTGAACATGATCCAGAAATACTTTGATTTTCTCTAAGCCACAGCTCATTTTAAATGGATCAAGTACCATTTAGTGTGTTATCAGCACTCAGTACAGAACCCTGCATGTCTGATGGTATGGGGCCCATGGCAATGACAACTTTCACATCTTGGTTTTAAAGCAACATGTGTTCCCATCCAAATATCGTCTTCTGTGAAGACCTTGTACATTTCAGCAAGACAATGCTAAACTACATACTGGAGCTATTACAAGAGCAAGGCTTTAAAGTAGAAGACTCCAGGTGCTTAACTGGGCTGCCTGCAGTTCTGACCTATCAGCAAAGTTAAATATGGATTTATGAGATTTCCAAATCACTGCATAGTGTTTTAAATTTAGATTTTACACAACTTCTTCAGAATTGGGGTGTGTGTGTGTGTGTGTGTGTGTGTGTGTGTGTGTGTACTTTGTATAGCACTTTTCAATAGAAGGTGTATTTAACTGTGCTTTACAAATACATTTTCCTTACAGTGTATCAACAATTAGTTAATCAGGACACTTTTTGTATTTACTTTGTATCTAATTCTTCTTATGCTACACTGACTCTTTTTACCCAGCAGATTAATAATTGGCATTATATTAATAAACCAGTGAAAAACACCATATTAAAATGCACCACTCGAACCTCTGTGATATTTCCCCAGCAGCTTCTTTTGCCGAAGTGTCTCCGCAATCAGAACAGTATTATCATGTTTCTCCTTCAGCAGCTGTAAATGCAGTGAGGGACAGAGTAAAGACACATCACAGCGTAAAAACATGTTTCATGATTTCTGTTTTACAATAACCACTTTGGAGATGGCAAAATAAGGAAATGGCAAATGGACTGGTACTTATGTAGTGCCTTTCTACTCAGACTGAACACTGAAAACACCTTCAACTACATGTCTTATTCACCCAATCACACACAAATCCATACAGTGTTTCTTATCTACACCAAAGCACTTTATCTAACATTCACACAACACTGGATTACACCAGGGGGCAGGGACAAAGCTTCTGATTGGTAGACAACCTTCTCTATCACATGAAGCAAACCAAGTTTATTGTTTAGGTACAGAGCTATCTTTCCTACATATGCAGCTCATGGGAATCATTGCTGTGACTAACCAGTCATGCAATAACTGGATCAGTTATAGTTTTAAATGAAGCTGAAGTTTTCTTAGTTGTATTGCAGTGTGCACTGCCATTTAAGAAAGGAGATCAAAACACATATAGAGAGATATACCATGGACATGATCAATACTGAGCAAAGTAGGAAATATATATCTAAATGTTAAAATGATTTGTTATTTGTTTACATGAAAACTAAACATACTGCTCCATGAATTAACTGCTGGTCTGCTTGACATGGTCAGTCCTAACATTTAACAGTGCAAACCTGCCTTAAATGTGACTCATTGTGCGTTCCCTCTTAACTGCAGTACAACACAAATATGGCAGCACATGACATACCTCTGCCATGCAAGTGCAGCTGCACACACAGTGTGGATCCCTTTCCGTCCTCCGTGCTAATGTATCACTGTTATTATTGTTAGGTCACAACAACTCAGGGCTACATTTTGCACATATTTACTAGTAAGAACTGGGAATCTGAATTCACACGCTTGCTGGCCAAAGTATTCACAACAGGGATAAACAAATATGAAATACTTACTTCCTCCTTGGTCGCCCTCAGTTGTTCTCTTACTGCCTCAAGATCAGAGACTGCTTGATTTTTCTCCTTAACTGTCATTTCCAACTTATTTTTCAGCACTAAAAAAAGCAGCACAGTTAAACAATGTTCTGGTACACTGACTGTACAACCGTAGAAATATAACCGTGACATTCTGTGGGTTAACCTTCTAACAAAGTGGATTTCACTTTCAGATTCTATGTAAGTATTTTTCACACCAAAGCCTAGGAAACATTACATGAACAAATTCACCATTTCTCCAGTCACCAACCTTTAACGTAACATTAAAACAAATGGCTGATAATAATTGTCCAGCAGCAGAGATGCTGAACGAGTCCCCTCATTCTCAGAAAGAATTGTCTTCATTGTTTATTAGCAGCCACCTTGTGTTTGTTTCTTGAAATAAGAACATTTATTATGTAGTGCAAAACCTCTTTGAAACACTGATTACCGAGGAGAAATTGGCTTAGTTCTAGCCTAACATATGTATTAGACCGCCTGTCATAAAAACAAGAAAACACAAATACTTCAGAAATCTGTCAAAATTGTCTCTGAAACTAAAACTTTTATTGGAATTCATGAGTCAAATAAGAAAGCTTCTATCCCCAAGTTTGAGTCGGCGCCCTGGACTTAATCAAGCATAACGGTCAACCACTAAAACTTCTTTTTTTTATATTCATATATATGAAAAAGTAATATGCTTTCTTATTTTTTCACCTTTTTGTACAACAATGAATCTTAAAATTCATGGACAACAACAAAAACTATATTTTAGCATTGAAATGATCATGTTGAGCTTAGTGGTGGGTTTAACTATTAGAGAAACATAAAAAATAAATACTGTTTTAGTTTAATTTAGTGCAGCTGTGGCTTAAACCTGTGGTGTGCTAATAAATTTGTTAAGAACTGTCCGTGTCCAAAAATGTGACAAATGGAATAATTCTTGAAATACTCTAAAGATGTGTTAATACAAGCAGCTCACAGCAGGAACAGTCTGAGACATTTAAACAGGGTACTTAAGCAGAAGAAGGTCGCTGACACCAAAAGCTGTTTCAGGGACAGATGGATTGCCTTCTGGTGAGTAGAACGAGGATTTCGTGTCATAAAATTTTCAAGCGAAATACTGAAAATGATTTGAACAGATGAACACAATCTGTGTGATGTACTTAGCTCAAAACCTACGAGAAATAATCTATGTTTGGCTGGAATCGACATAAGTCTGTAGCCAAAATATCTCTCGTGTTTCATCACGGGAGCTGCTTTGACTAGCTGTCCATTAACATGCAATTATGAATTTTCAAGATAATAAGCCCACAATCTTTGCGAAAGTCAACTTATTTCAGTATTGCCTGTATCACAGCATATTATTTGCAAATGACATTATTATCTGTCCCTTTTAATGGCAACAACCAGAATGGAAAAGCATCATCAAGTATAAATCCATTATCACCCGAGGTATAATTACTGAATGACTAAAGGAACTGACCATGGCGTTACCCAGAGGCAGCTGGAGGAGAAGGAAAAATAAATCAACTCTCTGAACATCTGGAGCTACCAATTATTTTATGCATATGTACGCAATACACCGAATATTTTTTCCTTTACGGATGTAGACATTATACTCTTAATGTCATCTGTAAAATGAATTTTTGATGAAGCTAGATTTGACATTGTGATGGACTGGCAGCTACTCTGGGAAGTACTGTTGTGCAAAATGACAGTGGGGAGTGGCTTAAACCTGTCGGGGTCTGTGACCCAACGTCTCAAGTTTATTTTCTATTCTTGATTTCTTATGTTTGAATCGTGTTTTATTCTTAGCTAAGGATGTAGTTCAGTTATTTTGTATTTCTGATTACTAATGAGATAGGTTCTGGTGTATTAGTTTGTCTTAGTTGAGTTTTAGTCTGGTTGATGTTTCTTTATTTCGCTTCGTCATGTCTGCGTCTCTCCATGTTTCCTGTTTTATTTTGAAAGGTCTAGTCTTTCCATGTTCAGTGTGTTTAGTTTTGTTTCCCCTGTGGCGTTCAGGTTCATTTGTGTCAGCTGTGTTTCTACTTCCCTCATTACCCTCCTGTGTATTTAAGTCCTCAGTGTCAGGTCGTTTGTTTTTGTTTGTTTTCAGAGTGTTTTGTTGTAACTGTTCAGGTTCATGCTCATGATTATTCCCCGTCTACGTTTTGCACATGCCTGCTCACTTCATGTCTCCTGCCACAGTTTCCAGAGTTTGTTTAGTTTTCCCAGTTTAGGTTTTAGTTTAGTTCCGTCTCTTGTTTTGCTTTGCTTTGTGTTTTTGTTTTCTGGTATTCAGCCCAATAAAATGGCTCGCTCTTCATTACTCTTTGTCTGCCGTTCTCCCGTGTCTGCTTTTGGTCCGCTCCATAAACACACCAACAAAACCACTATAGACTTCTATAATCCAGATAATGGGATTTCCACCAATTAAAATATGTGAGAAACTCAAAGTGTAAATTATGTGCCATATGAAGACAAACACAAAGCTTATGGATCCATTTCCAAACTAGATTTCACCTCAGTGGTACATTCCCTCTCTTCATTTATCCATGTTCTAACCCAGAGTTTGTCTTATTGGTGTGTATTAACCAAGACAAGCAGAAATGGAGTAATTTATCACTGCCAGCAGATAATTAATGAGTAAATGTACCAATATCAATACACAAGTGCTTTCACTGGCTGAACAGCTCTCCTTGTGACCAGTGAATACATTCTTGTGTTCTAATGCTCTTTGGTGAATGAATGAATGCTGTAGGTGAGGTCTGTCAGTACAGTGTGTAGTATACAGAAGTGGTCCCCAACTCCCGGGCCACGGACCGGTATCGGTCCGTGAGTCGTTTGGTCTCGGGCCGCGAGAGTTAAGGCTGGGGCGTGAAATTATGGTTTTCAGGTTTTTTATCATTTTTTATCATTATTTTTTTATCGTTTTTATCGTTAACTCGGTTTCCCTGGGTCTTTTCCCGTGTGTTATGAATAAATCTCCTTTTTGTTGGTACCGGTACTGGTTTTATTTTGTTGTATTTATCCGTGACACCCTCAAGGCCGGCCCGTGAAAATATTGGTGGACTTAAACCGGTCCGTGGCGCAAAAAAGGTTGGGGACTGCTGTTATACAGTGTATGCTTTACATTATATGGCTGGAGGAGCCAGTACCTGAGATGGAGGTGCAGCACTGAGGAGAAAGGCAATCTTTGCTCGATGCATGTAGGTCTTCACTCTCTTCTGCTTCATCATTAAGGTCGATATCTGCAGTGGTCTCAGGGCTGATGTGAGACAGCAACATCATACTCTTCCTCTTCAGAGAGCGGTTCTGCCTGTCCAACTGTAGCATGCAGGCAGACAAAGTAAATGTTATGTACTGTCAAAATAAGAGGATTTTTTGTGTGTGTCATAAGGCAGCATTCATGGTTTATTTTAGATTAGATTAGATTAGATTAGATAAAACTTTATTAATCCCTTGGGTGGGTTCCTCCGGGAAATTCGGTTTCCAATAGCACAACACCGACAGAAGTTACAGAATGTGCCCAGAAATATACCATATCTACACATATATAAATACCGAGTGTACAAAGATAAATACTGAGTGTACAAAGGGATAAAATAGAATAAATAGGAATAAGAATACAAGGGAATTGCACATTTCAAGTATTGTGAGTCTGTTGCACCTATTGCAGTCTATTTGACAAAATTAATAAAATAACACTGACA
>VUQG01038418.1:0-13997 GCA_015106755.1 Etia nguti
AGACCAAGATAAACTTATTTGGTTCAGATGGTGTCAGGAGTGTGTGGTGGCAACCAGGTGAGGAGTACAAACACAAGTGTGTCTTGCCTACAGTCAAGCATGGTGGTGGGATGTCATTGTTTGGGGCTGCATGAGTGCTGCTGGCACTGAGGGGCTACAGTTAACTGAGGGAACCATGAATGCCAACATGTACTGTGACATACTGAAGCAGAGCATGATCCCCTCCCTTCACAAACTGGGCCACAGGACAGTATTCCAACATGATAACAACCCCAAACACACCTCCAAAAAGACCAGTGCCTTGATAAATAAACTGAGGGTAAAGGTGTTTGACTGGCCAAGCCTGTCTCCAGACTTAAACCCTATCTAGTACCTGTGGGGCATCCTCAAACCAAAGGTGGAGGAGGTCTCTAACATCCACCAGCTCTGTGATGTCATCATGGAGGAGTAGAAGAGGATTCCAGTGGCACCCTGTGAAGTTCTAGTGAACTCCATGACCAACAGAGTTAAGGCAGTGTTGGCAAATAATGGTGGCCACACAAAATATCGTCACTTTGGGCACAGTTTGGACATTTTTCCCTTAGGAGTGTACTCACTTTTTTTGCCAGCAGTTTAGACATTAATGGCTGTATGTTGAGTTATTTAGAGGGGACAGCAAATTAACACTGTTATACAAGCTGCACACTGACTACTTTACATTGTATCAAAGTGTCATATCTTCAATGTTGTCCCATGAAAAGATCTAACAAAATATCTACAAAAATGTGAGGGGTGAACTCACTTTTGTGAGATACTGTATGTAGAGGGACGTTTCAATGGAGGAACACACCCTCAGGTAATCCATTATTGATATGATGAAGCAATCAGGTGCATTAATAAACTGACAGCAAAAGGTATTGTTCCAGAGACAACTCATTTTGTCCAACATATTCTTGATGTACATCTGCTCTGTTTTAATTAGGAAACTTCTGATATGGTAACGGTACAATTCTTCCATTGCTCTGACTGTTGCAAACACAGAGCACACTGTAAAGAAGTCTAGAAACCTGCAGCACGTGCACTTGTACGACCCCAGAGCTTAAGAACATTACTTTTGTTCAGGACAAAAACAAGTGAGGATGATAAAATTCATCTGGCCGTGTGTGTGTGAGGCAGGGCACATTCCAGTAAGTAAGACGAAAGCCTTCCCACGCATCCACCGAATTATTCCCTGACCAGCAATTTGAAAAGGATGATCAAAAGTGTGTGTTTGTGGGGGGGAGGGGGCTCAGGTAATAACATGATGATGTACCATCCTGTGAATATGTTTCTTAATGGCATTTAGTTGTGCATTTTACAGGAGGTCTACAGGCTCTTTTAGAGGATCTGAGGCGTTTTTTAAATTAAAATACAATATGTGATGAAGCACGTCAGTTTGAGACTTCATTTGTCTGATACTTGGAATACAGAATATTCATAGATTGTGGGCATTTAAAGTACACAATTCTGAAATAAAACTACTAGAAGGACATGACAATTCACTGATTGTGACTCACTTCATTACAGTCTGTCACAGGCTGACTCAGTGACAGATTATAATCCAACCAGCTGCTGTGTTTTTTTCCACAGTTTCACAGTTAGGATTCTGAAATCCTCCGGTCCTGACAACCTCTGATGACTTCATTTAAGAGGAAAAACTAAGATGGTTGCTGGTTGCTGGCCTCGGTCAGTGAGGGAGTGCCCAGGAATGTCTCCCAGCTGTGGCAAATATTTGGCCTTCCAGAGATGTGAGAGGGCAACACTTAAAAAGAGGAAAGAAATGAGCGATCCTCTGATCTGCCTCGCCACACTGCTGTGGAAATGGAAAAGATTCCTGAGCCTAACGTGTGCTACACTGGACTGTGGTGTGTGAGTGTGTGTTTGTGCAGATAGCTCTAAGAATGTGTGTGTGAGGCGTGAACAGCAAAGAGGAACATGGAGGCTCACTTTGAACATCATTATTTCCACTCAGTCACTCAGCTGTGTGAAAAATACTCCAGTGCTCCTTTTGAACCTTAGCAGAGGTCTGCTGAGCTTTATGAACCTCTTACTGTGTGTCCGTGTGGGTTATTGAATAAAAAATATCTGAAGTTGTTCGAGACTTAAATATGAACAAAACTACAACCGTGAACAGAAGTAATGTCCAGACACGGGGCAGGATACAAGAGAAACACAAAACATCAAAAACAAGAGTACAAAGTATAAAAACTCAGACTTGTTCATGACCTGTCCAGCACCGTGTAACTGTAGGTGAGCGTGGGAATGTAGATCCAACACTTTTACATTCAGCTTTCTTCCAAAACCATCTCCTGCTTCTTCCTTCTCTCATCTGTGAATAAAACCCTGATATACTTGAACTCCTTTACTTGGGCAGCAAATCCACTCAGTGGGCACCCCACTGAAGACCACAGCCTCACACAGTGCTAACCCAATACTCGGGTGCGAACCACCCCAGTGTGACCTAGAGCTCATCATTCAACAGAACCACAGAGATAGAGACGACGTCTTCAGAAATTAGAAACAGCCCTGCAAGAGTCCAACACCTGTTTGAAACAAGTCCGACTTATTGCTGGCAAATCAAACCAGTGACGCCCTCAGAGTCCACAAAACAAGCAGACAGGTTGGGCACACACACCGTGCAGATAGTAAATGCACTTTTGTATGATGAACTTATTTAGAATTTTCAGCAGATACTGTGACATCACCATTACTGTGAATTCTTCTGGGGATGATAATTGTGCACGATCTCATGACCGCCTTAAACACCTAAAGTAACTGAACATCATGATGTGCACCGTCCAGACATTCTGGGAAACACAACGTGTTTTTGTCACGTGTCCTCTGGCCCAATGCAAAAACCCTCCGTGTACAAATCTATTATGTAGCTAGCTCTCATAGAACATGTCGATACTGAAAAGCCAGTAAAAGTGCCAACTTTGTAAGAAGCATTCATTGTTGATGAATGTGGTCCAAAAGATATTTTTCCTCCATAAGTGCAGATAATCATCATCTGTGACATCATACCTTTGGAAATACGTGAATAACAGGTCACATGGAGCCAGAAACACACACACTGATTAAACAGTATGTGTCCATGCTTAGATAATGACATCATAATGTTGGAGGCTGCCAGTGCCGTCCCTTAGCCTCAATATAGATGCATCTATGGTATGAATTTGAAAATCCTCAGTGATTTTCACAGAAGTTGACCTTTGACTTCTTCAGGTCGCCAGGATTCAAAGTTGTCCAGTCACCTCCTTCTTAAGTTATCACATTCACAAATTTGTTCAGGCCGCCCACCCGGCAGGCTGATGACAATACCCCGTCAGCCTTTTACAGCTGTACTCACGAGGGAGCACTGACCAGGGAGCACTGACCAGGGAGCACTGACCAGGGAGCACTGACCAGGGAGCACTGACCAGGGAGCACTGACCAGGGAGCACTCACCAGGGAGCACTGACCAGGGAGCACTCACCAGGGAGCACTGACCAGGGAGTACTCACCAGCGTGTACTCACTAGCTTCCAGCAAGCGTTTTTATTTTTAATTTGGTACTCTGCTCTGCTTCTGTGGTTGGCTCCACTTGATCAGACATAAAAGCTGATAACATGCAGACAAAGGGACTGTTTGGAGTCAGATTTAGCATCTTAATCTCACACAGTCTACATGGATCAATGCGGTTTCTGCTGATTACGTCACCAAGTGAACAAGAAAGTTTCACACAACTGCTCCATGAGTGAGGTACACAGGTAGGACTAGACAACACATACTGAAGGATTCTTCAGAGTCCAGATATAACACAGCTGTGCTGCTGGTATAGAACAGCGTCCACTTGAACCTACTTATACAAATCAGCCCTGAGAGGAAAAGCTGAGCATTACCGCCATGCCTCTGTCCAACAAAAACACACAGGCCATTCTCTCTTCCTCTATCATCTCTGAACAATGACGTAAAGCTCTGTGTTAGCAGCAGAAAGCAGACCAGAATGATTAAAGAAAATAAACACTTTCACTTGTTTCAAAGGAACAGTTTGTGAGACAGAGCGTTCCTTTTGCAGCAGGCTACCTCTGACAACCTGAGCGGTCCTTTGGTTCATTTGTAGACAGCCCACGAGGAGACGGACACATAAAGAATTCTGTCATTTCCATCCAGTAAAGCTGACGATGAACTACCAGCTCAAACACCAACTGTAGTGACACATGTGGACGGGAATTATGGTCACGCCTGAGTCCTTCCAGCACAGATCTCTAATGAGCTTAGTTTGACTCTGCTCATCTGTGTCTTGTTTTCCACAGCTCCACCCACTCTTCCTAATGACCTTGTGTGTGTATTTAAGCCCTCGGTTTTCCACACTTCCTTGTTGTGTTGTAGTGCTAGTGTGTTACCCTGCTTGTTTTGCCCACTTGCTCCTAGGATTTTGTTTCCGACTCTGCCTTCATTCATTTCTACCCGACACGTGACAGTAATGTAAAGTTCATCATTAGGCGATAAGTGAAAGTCTGCCAGTTTAGTGTGACTCTGCCGACTCGTCCACGGAGACACTTCACTAAAATGCACCAGATCCTCCTGCACCCTTCAAGCAGATGTCAGTGAGTATGGCAGGAAAGACTAATCAGCCACAGTGTCAGAAGCTGTCCAACACTACAACCCCCACATTACAATACATGCTGCATGCCATCACAGAGGATAGGTGACACTCCACACTGTGCCCAGAGACAATGCACTGAAGCGCTGGGGCGGATAAATTGAGTTCTTTCAAAACACATAAGGTGAAATATAACTGGTGCGCCTCAGAGGTGCTTCCTGCTGCGCCCGGTCTATTCGACAGGACGAGACGTTCTGGTGACTTTCACACCGGTGTCCATTTCCCCTTTAGTCAAAGCAAATGATCATGGTTTCATGTCATTTGCACAGTATTGTATCATCTGTTGCTTCCACCACCTCCTCATAGGCCTCTGCAATATTCTGTGTGAATTTCAAAATAAACTTCCTCACAATATCAACTAAACTACATCCATTTTTAGATTTATCGCCTAAGAGGTCATAGATGTGCGCTACAGCATGCAGGGGCCAGCCAAAGCACTATTACACTGCACTGCTAAAATATTTGACTGTTGTGTAATGTTTGACATTAGCTGTATGCAGTGTAGTTGGATTAGCAGGGCGGAGTGCGTGCTAGGAGGCGATGGAGCTGGAAGGTGTGTAAGGTCATCTGGAGTTCTGTATGATAACAGTTCAGTAAACCAAGGTCTGATTCTGCTGGCGTTCCTCATGAGCATGGAAAACTGAAGATCTGCAGCTTTGGAAAATGTGTGTGTGTGTGTGTGTGTGTGTGTTTTCCATCAGGGACTGTTTAGACATGAAGACAGTTTACTTTCTGCATGTGCTTTCACATGGACATGCAGTGTACTGCACATGACATACATGGAGCTGCCTGTGAGTGGATATTTTATGTGTGCATGTAAGGCACTCAGTGCTCTGCAGTCACTCTTCATTCTGAGGGAACAAAGGTGCCAAAACACATCCAGCAAAGAGGTTCAGAGTAATTATCTTATGATCAAGTCTGTGTTGATGTGAGTGCTTTCTTCATTCAAAGGACACACAAACACTGGACTGTTTGTGGATGAATACGATGTGAGTCGTGCTACAGCTGGTACAGTTATCAGGCCTCAAACAGAAAATCTGGGAGATTTTGTAAAGATGGCTCCAGCAGATTTTCAGAGACTTGGACAATGAGGGCCAAAGAGCACTGAAGATGTTCTGACAGTAACACCTCGTTACTCTTGGTTTTTCCTTTGATTTGTCTCCTAAAAATTTGATTTGTCTTGTAAATCATGGATCATGGGCCCGTGGGCCCATCATTAGGTGAAAGCCGAATCTTCGGCCCTCCTGAGAACCCACGCAGGCCGGGATGGGCCTTTGTGTTGATGGGCACACCATGAGGCCAGTCGGAATGCAAAGACAGACTGGGATCATACCCAGTCTGTCATGATGACTGGGCTCATCATATGTAAGATAAGGAAGGGGGGCAGACAGCAAGGGTAGCGGTACAGGCCAGGTCCACAGAGACGAGTCAAAAAAGTGAAGACATGAACAAAAACCTAAATCGAGCAGCATTTCAGTGACTGCAAAGCTGAGGACAGACTATATATGAAATTAGGAACTAAATAAAGTGATCCTGGTTTTTCCTTTCAGCCATTCGTCATTGTGGAGGACAAAAGGTTTCAAACTTGTCTCTAACCTCATGTGTGTCCTCCCTGCTGGTAGCAAATACATCAAAATAAGGCTTTTATGCAAACACTGAAAAAAAAATTGCTTCTTTGAAAAAGGCTAAAGTTACAGTTCAGTATTGAATATTACATGAAGCAAAAACTGGACACTGGGCTAGCAGAACCTTTTCTGTCATTTCACACATTTAAGAGTTAAACTTGTTTGCACCGACACAAAGGGGAGTTTCCCTGGTCCAGATCAGAGTGGGCTGTATGTGGCCCGTGATGTAAAGTGACTCTGACACCCCTGTCATAGATACTCTGTATGTGCGTGTAAGTGTGACTCTAACCAGTGCAGACGCAGGGCATGGAGGAAGGCTGACAGCCCCTCCATCACGAGTAGGATGGCGACTGTTAGCATGGCGAAGAATGAGAAGATGATCGACAGGCCGAAGAACCCGCCCCCGCTCCTGGAGGAGAGGCCGAGGTGCATCACCATGGACCAGAGTACCTCTGAGAGCTCTGTACAAACAGTCGTGACAACAAGGTTTACAGTGAATATCCAGCATTAAACAATATTACTCAACATAGTTCTGTTTCTCTGAATGTGTATTATCATCAAAAAACACAAAGCTGTGTGTGAAATTCATTACTAACGTGCATGAGCCAGGCTGAGGGCCCAGAGGCGGAGGTAAGAGGCTGTGTTGGAGATGCACCCCAGACAGTACTCTATGGTGTGGATAGCCTGGTGGACAGCTACATCGCTGAAATTAAACTGTAGTAAGAGAAGGAACAGCGTGAGCACAGGTGTGTATACACAGAAGAGGTGTGAGCGAGAAGCTCTAAAAAGTGGCCATAAAAATCAAACCATATGTTTGGTCCAAATTCTTGTGTTTTCAGATCACTGTGATCTCACAGCAAATGCAAACTTCTGTTTTCAGCAGTTTTCAGGACTTCTTAGTTGAAGAATCCATCAGGTTAGAAGTGTATGTAGTCCCGTACAAATAAACCTGTCTTCATGATGACGGCCTATTGCAAGAACTTTCTGACCACACCTTATTCTTTTGGATGAATGTTGAACATGTTTTTCAGCTTCATTGTTTAGAATCTGAAATCTAGTTTAGGAACCCGGAGCATGCTGTAGTGTAACCTTTGTTTATCTAGGATAACTCAGCGACGGGGGCATGCTAATCCAGAGAGCTGGGAAATCCCTTAAACAACTACTTATTTTATCATGCTAATGATGAGCTGCTTTGACCTTTGACCTCTGCCTGTGACTTCTCTCATCAGCTTTAAAACAAAGAGCAGAGAAGTGAGTTTGTTTTTTCTTCATCCACAGCCAGATCACAGCTCAGGGAGGTGTTTGTTTATTGTAAAGCTCGCGCACTTCCTCCATTTTCTCCATCCTGGAGCGAGGCTAGCCTTTCCTGTATGGAGCGAGCAGGGAGGGGGAAACATGGGAGTCAAACGCTCCGTGTAGCTTTTGTTCGGTTTTGCTTGGCGCTGATCTGGTTTCCTCTTTCCATGCTTCCCTTTTGTTTTCGGATCAGAGAAATGGAGTTCATGGAAGCAGGAGTCATTGTTCCCATTCAAAGGATCTCCGACACTAATGAAAAACAAAACACAAAACACTGAGGCCAGTGACTGAACTGAAAACATTTCCGGTGATAGTGGAAACAAAAGGTAGACTTCTGCTGGAGTCGCATTCACCTCAGGTGACAGCTTGAAATTTTGGACTGTACCTGACTGACTATATACAAAAGATGGACGCAGCTTTAGGGGCTAAACGGTGAGAAGGGGGCAAAAACTCCGCCGGTCGTGTAGAAGTACAAGTAGGTGGATTTTAATGAAAAACTGACCCTTGACCTTTTGCTCTTTGATCTGGCATAAAAATGCACTGGTGAAGTGTCAGGTCACAAAGTAAAAACTGTTGCTTCATCTTTTCCCAGTTACTGGATATCTAAACACATTTTCCATCTTCTGCATGCTTTTTTCATCACGCTGGCCTATTCCATAATGATGACTGTAGCTCAGGATGCAGAGCACGTCATCTGCTCATTGGAAGGTTGGTGGTTTGATCCCTGCTGCTCCAGTCTGCACACCAAATATCCTTGTAAAGTGCTTTAGAATAAAAAAAGCTCTATATAAGAACCAGCCCCTTTACCTTTAAAAAACTCAACACACCTGTCACTGGGCGAGAGACACTTTCTTGGCTTTTTTCACTCTGTCATGCAAACAAACATGTACCTTCATTCACACATGCATGCCTGGCAGTTCAGGAGTAAAGCACATTTAAACAATTCAAACAGTAATGGAAAAAACAACAACAACAAACGAAGCAAGCCAGCATTCAGACATGCTCAGAAAACGTTAAACTCTGAATCTTACCGGTTCTTCCTCTGAGTGCTTGAAAGTAAGCAAAGGTGGAAGGTCAGTGGTACAATCCACAATCGGAAACTTTCAGAAGTTTTCATCACCCAGATTTAATGGGAAACGTGATCCAAGTGAGGACTGGACCATTTTGTGTGGAGTTTATCAATACATTTCTCGCTCTGTAACCAGTACGCAATCATTCAGTTCTGTCATGCTTCATAAATAGATGACCACATTATTCTGCCTCAATGTAGCCCTCCCTCAGGCCGCTTCTTAATAAGAGTTCAGATTTTTTTCCCAGAATGCTTAGGTCTCATACATAACTGTTATTCTATGTGGGTTTTTACGCAGTGATGAGTCACTCTAATGTAAACTAAAAATCAAATATTACAGTCATGGTAAAAAGAAATGACACCTCTAACGATTCGGTCACACTGCACCACGCCATTACTTTTTTAACCTGAAACACTCTTCTTTCCACTGTCGCATCAGTTCGTGGAGGTTTGTTGGAATTTGTTTATGCACAGATGTCTTAAGGTCCCACCACAGCATTTCAGTCACTGACTGGGCCATTACAACAGCTCCAGTCTCCTCTGTTTCATTCATTCTGTTGTAAATTTGCTGCTGTGTTTGGGATCATTGTCCTGTTGACCCGGTGTCATCCAAGCTTCAGCCGTTAGAGAGATGACATCACATTTGACGCTATAATACTTTGGTATACAAAGAAGTTTATGGTCAACTCACTGGCTGCGAGATGCCCAGGTCCTGTGGCTGCAGAACAAAGCTCTTATGGTTTTTTGCTGTTTCTCTGAGCATTGCCCAGACTTCCACTTTTAGGAAGACTGTGGAATTGTGTTAACATGCAGCTTAAAGCTTGAAGACCAGCAAACTGCCAAAGTTCTGCTTTCATAGAGGTGGCCACACTTGCTGTTAAAGGGTGAACTTGCTCCACTCGCTACTTCTGCATTTTGGCTTCATTCTCGTCAAATAATGACACGGTGTAATATGTCATATGTTGTTGGTCATCTGAGGCTGTGTTTACCCGCTAAGGCCAGATGATTTTTTATTATGTGGTGATGTGTAAAACCTCGGAATTTAAAGTGGGTGTACTGTCTTCTTACCATGACTCAGTTTCCCCCAAAGTCCAGACTTTAACAGGAATCTCCCCTCTCTGTGCTTCCTTTCTTAGCCATAGTGGAGTGACACATTTTATATGCAGAACCAGCTTCCACACCACTTCTCTTAACTTTAACTTGACTTCAAAACAGGCATGTGAGAGCTGCATCAAAATGGACCTATTGTGCTTTTCCATTTTTCCACACTGTTCAGAGGTTTGATTCTCATATTAAATAGTCAAGATCTACAAGTAATCCTTCTGAGGAAGCCAGACAAAACTCAAGAGAAAGTCCCGGAACATTACATATTTACACTTTGAAAGGATGATAAAATGCAGCCTTGTCACATGATAACTGTGCACTGTAAGTCATCACAACAAAACCACTGAAGATTCATTATGAAGGGAAACCAGAGACGCCTGACCCCTGTGTGACTGACAGAAAAAAGTGGGTGGTATTTTCAGAAATTGCAAATGGTGGTTCTCGTGAAAATCACCTCATATTTATGTTTCTGAAATGGAAAAGCCATCTTTTTTTTCCAGTCCAGTGCATTTCTTTTCATTTTGCACACTGCTGTTACCACATCACACTAATATCTCTCTACTATAAAGGGATATTAGTGTGTTTATTTCAGTCCATTTGAACCTGAAATAAACAGCCATTGCTCTATATGTCCTATCTGAAACATGGAACTGCATCTGTTTAAATGGCAGTCATGCAACATTTTGTGCTTTGCAACCTCTGGGCATCTGTAACATAGTGGGAGCTCAGGGAATAGTCAGAGCCCATATGACACTGAAAGCATAACTCACATCACAATCCTACTAAAATATTTTTTAAATAAATAAAACTAATTCAAAGCAGAATCTGAGAGAGGACAGAATTTGGAAGTGATGAGACCCACCTCATCACCTTCTTCTGAGTGCTGGGAGAGCTGGTCGTGGTCCATGATGCCAGCTTCGTCTTCTGTGGGCCCGTTGCCCACCCGCACCCCTCCAAACTTCTGCGTGCCCTGTTGAGTGAGTCCGGTGCATGATGAGGACACGCCTGTTTGCTCTAAAGACTGCTCTAGATTCTCTGCAGGGGTTTCTTCCCTCTTCTGTGACTAGATACAAAAGCCACAAGAGCTGTGTCTAGCTTAAAGCAAGCCTTAGGATGATGCTTCCTTCTTAATTTACTCCATTTTGCAAGTAAAACAGGACACCCAGAAACCGAGTAAAAACAGATATATTTACCACCTTATCAAGTGTAAACTGCTCAAACTGCAATAAGCAATCATTCACTGGAGAGCAAAATAGTCTCACTGGTTCAATCAAAGCTGAGCGCAAAGACCTGAAGACTATTTTGTCCAGCTAACTGTAGCTGTACAGCTCTGAGATCTCATCATCATCTTATTCTATTAGCATTTGTGTGAGATTTTAGCACAACTTCTGGAAAAAAAAAATATTGAAGTATGGTTAAAAGCGTTTTTTGTGACCTTAAAGTAATCTTGACTTTTGACCAGCAAAATCTACAGTTTATCCATGTCTCCAAGGGGTGTGTATGATAATATTAGCAAGCAAGAAACAGTTTTCCAGCTAGCTGTAACATAGCTAACCTACATAAATTTGGGAGGGTGGTTTAATGTGGCAGCACAACAGAGACAGTCTATGGGGAAATGGCTCTCTAAGCAATTTTCTGATGAGCTACTCAGTTTGGATCATTTTGGATAATGCAAAACAAAAGAAAAAACAAACAAACACTGAATTATCTGTCAGAAAGCAGAGTTATCCACAGGTTAACAACTTGTGACTAACAGTCATTAGTGAACGAGCATGCAGATTCAGTCAGTTCCACCCTTGCCTGTCACATCCACTTTTAAAACACCAAGATGGCGACGGTAAAAACACTTAGTTTGACACTTCATAACTGGAATTCACAGACCAATGGATGACATCAATCTTTATAATGTCTATGATCGCAGCTAGCTGGCTAATCTTTTCTTGTTTGCTTAAGTAGTCACAAGTGTTTGTTTAGCCCTCTTACAAGGAGTTTGTGTTGGAGTCTGCTGTGCTGAGAGCTGACTGTTTGTTGGTGTTAATAAATGCAAACTCCTTTTCTAAACTAAAGTTTGCCATAGTGTTGCTTATTGGCCCTCTTCTGCCAGAAGAGAGGCATTTAGGCAAAGTACTCTGTAGTGAAAAACAACCCTACTCATAAACATAGAAATCAGTCCAAACTAAGCCAGTTAGGTAATAGTCTGTTCAGACATTGTTAATAAAAACCTTTAAATACATGCAAAAAGTTCCATAGTACACATTCACCTCTCTAGCAAAGTGTGAACATGTATAACATTGCTAAAGCAAATCTGTTCTACATGTAAAAATCAGGCCCCACATTTCACAAAGCTACGAGTACAGTTGTAAAGAGTCTTTGTGAGGTTTTAACTGTGCTGACTTCAGTGGAATGAGATTTATAACCAGTGAGAGATATGAAAGCTCCAGGTGGTATATCTACCAAGGTACCACTCGGTAATGGATGTCATCATTTTGGATAGAAAACTGCCAAATATACAGTCAAGACGACTGAATAAAAACAGCACATCATCGAATTTTAGGGTGTCCTTTGTCTGTGAAGTAGTTATCATAAATTTCTCGTCAAAATATCAACGTTTCCAAAGCTGGCTTTAAGCAGTTTTCATGGCAACACAACCAACCACATTACACAATACAATGTGCATTGAAATGAATGACAGAATAGGAGTAAGAAAACAAAAGGTTATATCAAAGGTTATAACTTAACAGTAACTTAACAGTAATCAAAGATAGAAGTAAGCTTCTAGTTGTGGTCAGATGCACATACCAAGTGCTTTTTCCACAGGTGCTGACGCCGAAGCACCATAGTTTTCACAATCAGCATACAGGGAACACATGCAAGGGCAATCAGCACCAACAAAACCTGGATCGCCATCTAAAGATTCAAACAGAGAGAGGTTAATTAAGAAATGAGAATTGTACAAACAGGTCTTGGTCTAAAACAGTACCTCAAACTGCAATAACAGAGCACAACATAGCAGATTTTCTTTTGAATCTAAACACTGACAATGAAACTTACAAGACTTCAAAATACGAGCTCTGCTGTGCTTTAAATAATTAAAAACCTAACACGCTCTAATAGATCACATGTAACTAAGAATAACAGAAAAAAAACTACACCTGCAGTCACACCAACTGCTGCCAGATCTTTACCTTCATCTTGCAACAAGAACTGATAACTAATGAACAACTAATCTTGTTAGACAACAACTTGTAGTGGCAGATATCCAAGAAATGGTCACACCTACTGGCTGAAGAAGCTGACTGGACTCCATGAGAGTCTAGCAGCAGAAATGAACCAGCTGCTAATCGATGTGGGACACCCAGAATGGCTAACCAAAGGCTGGACCATCCTGATCCCCAAGGACCCAAAGAAGGGACCAGTCCCATCCAACTACCGACCAATAACCTGCCTCAGTACCACATGGAAGCTCCTCTCAGGCATCAAAGCAGCTAAGATGAACAGGCACATGGCTCAATACAGGAGTGGGGCACAGAAAGGGATTGGCAAGAATACCAGAGGAGCAAAACACCAGCTACTGGTAGACCAAGCAGTCTCCTGAGACTGCAAGACTAGGCTGACCAACCTGTGCACTGCCTGGATTGATTACAAGAAGGCCTATGACTCGATGCCCCACACCTGGATCCTGGAATGCCTAGAACTATACAAGATCAACAGAACCCTAAGAGCCTTCATCAGGAACTCAATGGGGATGTGGTGTACAACACTAGAGGCCAACTTCAAGCCCATAGCACAAGTCACCATCAAGTGTGGGATCTACCAAGGAGATGCTCTGCCCCCACTGCTGTTCTGCATAGGCCTGAACCCCCTCAGTGAGATCATTGACAAGACTGGCTACAGACACCGACTACGGAATGGAGCAATTGTCAGCCACCTCCTGTACATGGATGATATCAAGCTGTATGCCAAGAGTGAACGAGACACAGATTCAACAATACAGCAAGGACATCGGTATGTCGTTCAGACTGGAGAAATGTAGTCGGATAGTAACAAAGAGAGGGAAGGTAGTCAGAACTGAGGGGATCGAACTATCAGAAGGCAACATTGCAGACATCGAGGACAGCTACAAGAGGGTCAGGCAAGTCCTGAGGAGTCAGCTGAACGGTAAGAAAACAAGATCCGGGCTATCAACACCTACGCCCTGCCCATGATCAGGTACCCTGCTGGGATAATAAGCTGGCCAAAGG